>LS575382.1:132822-147765 GCA_900490775.1 Pristionchus maxplancki
CGGAGGAAGTGGAGAGGGAGCGAAGGTGAGGAGGACAATTGGGTAGTTAAGCAGGGGAAGATGGCCGGAGGAAGTGGAGAGGGAGCGAAGGTGAGGAGGACAATTGGGTAGTTAAGCAGGGGAAGATGGCCGGAGGAAGTGGAGAGGGAGCGAAGGTGAGGAGGACAATTGGGTAGTTAAGCAGGGGAATTGTGTGTCAGTGGTCTGGTATAGTAGGGAATGTTTGCAGAGGTAAATCAGTATTGAGTATTCCTCTAAAAATAATTTCTGTAGATTTCTAGCCTCGCACAAATTTGTATTTATTTTATTTTACTAGTGCTATATAGGTAGTGTTTTCATTGCAATGCTAATAAGTTGCCGGTTCGAAAGCGATTATCACAATTCTTCAAAAATATAATTGCAGATCCCGCTGGTCTCGTGGTGAGCGAGGGAGTAGAGAGGAAGAGGAGAAGGCCGACGGATGTCCCATCTTCCATGTACTACCACGATTCGAGAGGACCAGAGAGGGTGAGAAAGATGTGATTGGAGCGGATTTATACTTCAAATTTGTCTGAATAGTCTGTACAAAGTCAGTCTTAATTATGATGAGGAGAGATGGTGTGATTGAAATGTTACGACTTCATTGAAAGAGCCGTTAAATCTCTAAAGTGAACATCCTCCTCAGACGGATCGGTCGAACTGGCTCCTCTCTCCTCCGTTCTGGACTATGTCAGAGAGACGTACGGGACACCATTCTGCACGAGAGAAATGAGTGGAAAGGTCAGATTATTGGGTGTAGTGCCGACAATGATATGCTACTAATGTTTGAGATAGGATAGCTGACGAATTTGAGTGGTATTCGAAATGGTAATTATATTGGTTGCATTGAAGAGACTACTCAGCAATGATCGCACTGTAGTATCTGTGAGTTAACGAAAGGATGAAACTACATTTGACCATGTACTTTGTGTGAAATAGTTTTAATTTAAATCGATTGCCTTGTAGATTCACACGGATGCTCGTGCATGGGACGTGTTCATAGAGGCGGAGAAGGAGGCATTGGTGATAGATGCAACCAAGGTACGGTACATTATTGATTGGCTCCTGTATTATTCATTAGATACTCTTTCGAAATAAACATAATTGCCCCGTGAGCTCAGTCTTTCACAAAGATCTCAAATGCCCGTACATACGACTGATTGTGCTTTCGTAAATACTAATGTGATTGCAGCGTCCATCGTCCCTGCGCATCGATCAGATCGATCGAACGGAGTATCTGCAGGGAGAGGGAGAGAGGCTGCCTGTGATCACCCATCACGCATGGCGGTGAGGGGTTTCACGGGGGTTTTATGGAGAGGTGTCTGAGTCTGACACCGTGTCTCCTTGAAGTATTATTGAGTGCTGCATACAAAATAGCAAACTATTTTGTTTTAATTTGACTAAGTTGCAGTCCATCCTCATTCATTCTCGCCTCTCGTCCTGACTATCAGGCAGCCGTAGCCAGTCTCGCCGAGCTGAAAGCTAAGGCGGGTTTTCATTGAACACGTAAATGAAGAGAAAATTGGAAATGGTGGTGTCTAAGAGAAGGCATAGCAAGGCTGAAACGGGAGAGTGTGTGGTTATGAAAAACATTTTATTCCTCAATAGCTGCGGAGTATTGGCAGTGACCCTTTTCATGGTGCTTTTGGCCAATTGCGGAACTCTAAAGAGACGTGTAGTAAAGAGAAAGAGTTCTCTCGATAATCAATTTCCCATTGCAGTTGGTGGCATCGACGGAGCCAGAAGGGAAGAAATTGAATGTCCACGAAGAGAAGGAATTAAGGAGTCAGATTGCGAGTGTCGAGACGAGAATTATCAAGATTAAGAATGATAGGTATGTGTTTTGTTATTTTTAGAAGTTTTGTGCAACTTGGCGATTAGACGTTTCAGTTTTCTTGTTAGTGATAGGTCTTGGATTTTGTTTGATTTGTCCTTCTTGTCGTTTATAAGAACATAACTAATTATGGCGTTCAATCCTTTGCGAAAGGATAACATTGAATCGTTCATTTACAGTATGAATCGTCGCGAGACACCCATCTCTCTGCCCTCGAAGAACTTCAGAAGGACGGGATTCAAGGTGAGCTAAAAAGGCTGGTTGATTTAGTAAATATAAGAACTTTGTGATTTCGCGTTTTACTGTTTGTATTTGTGCTGGGCTCTGGTGAATTGTTCAATATATCCCGCGCTCGTGTTTTAAAAAGCTAATCAAGTCTAGAGAAGCTTATTTCTGCGAAATATATTTGAATCAGATTGCAATAATTGCTACTGTCGACACGCTCTAGAATCTGTTGTTTATTTCTCCATTCGCAGATTTATTTTTATTAGAGCGCAATTGCAGGCGGATCTCGCCCAGCACACGATTCTGCTCGTGATGACCATGAACCACGTGCGATTCCATTGGGCTCTCGAGGTGGGCCGAGACGAGGGATTCGGATTCACGATTAGTTGAAATGTATAGCTGGAGTACCTGACATTGTAAATCAACATTCTCCGTAGATACAAGGATAGCGAGAAACACGAGATTGGCGTCCATACATTCTAAGGCTATTGGTGGTGATTGCAGAAGCTGGAGGAGCGAATCGCATACAAGTTCAAGAATCGAGAACTGATCGAGCTCGCCCTCTCCCATCCATCGTACAATGCCAATTACGGTGCGTTTATTGATTTTTTTTGCAAAAAATGGATGCCGACTATTGGTAAGCACTAGTAATAAATGACTATTAACAATTGATAAAACTCGCATCCACCAGTCAAATTGGAATTCGTTGGATTGAAAAGGATGAGACAATTGCAGGAACGAATCCGGACCACGCTCGCAATGCGATCAATCTATGTGGAGTACGAGCGAAGGTGAACCATGATTCAGAACCTATTCGGACTATTGTCTAGTCTAACAAGGAAAAGTTCTAACTGTGATATATTCACCCTATCATTGCAGTCTCGCCAGCACCTCGATGGGTCTCGATTCCAGCCAGAGATGCAAGATTTGAAGAGAGGAAAGAACAGGAAGAAGGGTGAGTGGAAGGAATTCACGAGCCATGGGATTGATGATGAATGGGAATGTTGTTATTGTTTGGTTCTACGTAGGATCTCGATATCAAATTGTTGAGGAGACAATGGGGAATTGGGGAGTGGTTGAGACCAAGAAGTGACATGCATGTTTGCGAGGGAGAAATGGGGGTATTTTTGTTCTTCGCTGATCGTTGATATTGAGTTGACAGACTAGAAGACGTATTTGAGATATACTTGCGGCATCAATACACCAAGTGGCGAAACTTTGCTCACAACCATTGAAGTTGATATGTGATTTATCCATAGAAATTAGTAAAGAACGATAGTGTAATTTGCGAAGAGGCTCTAGCTCGAGCTGCACAAAAAAATGTGCAGAGATTTTAACTTTTAATTGTTATATTTTCGATTTTTTACCCTCGTGCACGCTTGTAATAGTTTGGCTTTTTGTTCTACGTTGGATATTATCAGCGAACCAATTTGCAAGGATGAGAGTTTGAAGTATGCACGCATCGCCAATCTTCCGGGTGAAAAAAATTCACTTGGTGGAGTAACCCGTGTTTTTTCCTTGTTTTTTTCTCAACAATAATAAAATTAATTGCAGACCTCGACAGACTTGTGGATCTCATGGATCATGTCCCCGGAATGAAGAAGTATCAGGTTGGATTTGTGGCTCAATGCATTCACTAAAGCTGCCTCTCTGAAATCAATTCAATTGTTTACGGAAGCCTTATGAAAGTATTCAAATAAATTATTTCAATTGGAATGTGGCAATATTAGTGATGTTTTTATTCTCCTACATCGTAATCTTTAACAGATGATTTATTGTCATTGAAATGATGACTTTGCAGATAAATCCGGGAACGATCAACGAACGACTCGAATTCCTCGGAGATTCAGTCGTCGAGATGATTGTGACGGTGAGTGAGGAGAGAGGGGAGTATGGGGAAGAGGGATTTGAAATAGAGCAACTATTTTTGGTTAACCCTTTAGCATTCCGGCTTTACCAAAGCCTCAATAGAAGTAGTGACTGTAGTGTGTGATTGTTGGTTGTAATACCAGTTCCCAAAGTAAAATTACTGCACTCCTCGCAATGGGAGAATTCGAGCTTCTGTGATTGAATATGATTGGTCATATCTTGTTATTGCTAGTTTTCCATTCCGCCGTAATCTAATTATAATTCTTCTCAGGTTCATCTCTTCTTCCTCCTTCCCCAACACGACGAAGGAGCTCTGGCCACCTTCCGATCCGCCCTCGTCCAGAATAGAAATCTAGCTGCTCTCGCCCAGGTGAGGAAGAGGGGGGGGGGGGAGATGGAGGATACGGTATTGATGCTGGTAGTTGGGCTGTAGATAGCTCGGCTTGTTTGCCTTTTTTGTCTATTTCGTTCTCTATGAAGATGAAAGAAGATTGTAGGCGGTGGCCTGATCCAGAGTTATAGTGAGTATGAGGAGCGAATGTTCCGGGCGGTGTAACTTGTTTTTCGTTCTTGTTCGGTCTGATTTTCGCATGTTATAAATCATCAAGGTTGTATAACAGGGTATCAATTTCAGGAGATTTATCTGGACAAACTGATGCTGATGTCGCACGGAGTGGAGTTGCTGCACGAACCAGAATATCGGTGAGGGAATTAATTAATATATTAGTTAGAATTATTTAATTGATTTGATAAAATATTTCAGCCACGCGACAGCAAACTCGTTCGAGGCCTTCATGGCAGCAGTCTATCTCGACTCGGGGAAGAGCATGGATCAGTGTGAGAGGTACGAGGCAGTTGTCGAATCTGGGTTGCATCGCTTCTATTTATTCTGTTTGAAATTAGTCGCACCAATTAATTTTCAAACTATTTTTTAAAATAAATACATAACTGTCAACAGGATCTACGGTGAGGCGATGTTCGGCAGAGAGCCTGAGATGCTGCGGCTGTGGACTAATCTGTACGACCATCCACTCAAGGTGAGCACGGGTTTCAGCCATAATGCATCCTATGGAGAGTAGCGAGTGTTCTTAATTTGTATCGAACTTGCAATGTCAATCCCTTCCCCTCTCTCTCAGGCCGAGATCCCGGGCACGGATCGATCGGAGATCCCCAAGGCGGCTGTGCTGCAGAAACTCGTCGAGTTCGAGGATAGCATCGGTGAGATTGAAATTGACTTTTCTGATGACGGACTATTGGCATCCCCATTATAGCCACCTATTTGGAGATGTATTGAAACTGGAAAATGAGAGGGCATTATTGATAGGACCGCTCTCCTCACCCCATGCTTCCAATGTTATCTGTGCAGGTGTGAAGTTCGCGCACATTCGCGTGTTGTATCGCGCACTGACGAAGAGCAGCGCGGCAGTGAACAATCTGAACAAGTGAGTCGCGGGTTTTACGAGGGAGGGAAGGAACTGAAGAATAAGAATAACGCTGATCGTTCCCCATCAAATGCTCATACAACTGCAAAGATATTATTTTCGAGATCTTCAGATATTTATTTGCAGGGGAACTCATCAGAGTCTGGAGTTGCTCGGAGATACGATCCTGCAGATGGCAACCACTGACTTCCTATACAAAGTAATCTATTATGTGTTTTAATTATTTCTGTAACTCTGTAAGCCACTAACTCTTGTCCCGGACCTTTGGGACCGAGTGTTTTATGTGCACGAAGCGTTCGTGAAAAAATATTTTCTTTCAAATGTGCATTTCCTGAAGGGAGATGTGAGTCGCACCGGTTTTACTCATAGCAGTGCTTGACGGTCTGAATGATTGTATCTGAGAAATAATTCTGAGAAAGGGAACAAGAATCAATTCAGCGATTCCCTCTCCTCCACGAAGGTCATCTCTCCCTCCTCCGTACTTGCCTCGTCTCGAATAAGACGCAGTCGGTGATTTGCGATGATCTGGAGATTGGAAAGTGAGTTGGACTCGATGGTCTCTTATTCTTGTAGCTAGGGATGGGAAGGAAAGTGATTCGCCTATCTCAAGCAAACAAGTGAGTTGGGGTTGCTGATGGATTACGAAGGATACAGGCTTGGACAATGAATGATTACTTGAGGGTGTAGTATGTTAGAATAGCAAAGTTTTGGGTCGTCTTATGTATCGTCTTGTAAGGACAAATCATTGAAAAGCAATGCTTCTCATCTTCAGATACGTAGTGGAAGCTCCTCGTCGCAACATCTCGAAGGTACTCAAGATGAAGGACAAGGCCGATCTGGTTGAGGGTCAGCGTTTTTTTTTCTTAAGAGCAAGGTGTCATTAGTTGGTCTATTCCCTTTCTCAGTTATATGCCAGCTCTAAAGCACAGTTACTGTAGATGCTTGCATTCATACGTTTTTTTGAGAAACGAAAATTTCGATATTACTAGGTTGTAATGTGTTCGTAAATATAATAAGAACGCTGAAACACAAAATGAACCGGGTTATTTGACCAATAGTAGAATAGTAGTCCAATGTGATTGTTCATGTCAAAATTGTGTTCTTCCTGTTAAACAAAGATGTTGTTTCCAGTTCAAGCTATCAATTCGTTGTTCGAGACTAATCTAATCGATAATCTTCAGCCCTTCTGGGTGCGATCTACGTCGATCGAGGCTGGGAGTACTGCAAGGCGTTCACGCGCGTCTGCTTCTTCCCACGAATGAAGGTACGGTGGCAGGGATTATCGATCCATTGAGGGGTTATTTCGATTACCTTTTTCGAAAACAATAGCATCGTTGCAGTTCTTCATCGACGGTCATGCATGGGCTGATCCGAAGTCGGCACTGCAGCAACTGTGCCTCGCCCTGCCGAGATGTGAGTGGAGGGGGCATCGAAATAGGGAACGGGCAGAAACCTGGCGATTCGGAGTGCCGAGCAATCGACAAAATGGGAATCTTGATGCTTGGAGTATTGTACTGCCCCTGACAAGGGAATGGTAACTGCTCACGGTAAAATTATTAAGCAAGGCCCATTTAGCATTGATGTGGACCACGAGTGAAGCCGATAACCGTTTTCAAAAAGTTCGCATTATTTTTCTAATTCGAGAAAAATCTATTTAAAATTATTGCACTAATACATAGGAATCCCCTCGTGCTCGCTTCTAGGGCACTTGGTGCATCTCTCGCACACTCGTTCCCATGACCTTGTGGTGTAGTGGTAACACTCTACGTCTGCTGCCATTTTGGCGCAGGTTCGATACCTCTTCAAATCATTTTATTTTTGCTGTTTTACTTCTCCATATTCTATTGCATAATACATGAAAAATCATTTTTCTGTGAAGTGAATAACAAAAAGCAGATTATACACTCCAAAAAAAGCAAAATTCCCGATTCGAAAAATTCTGGAGAATGCCGCAAAGATACACTATTTCTTGCTTCAATTGAACAATATCATTATAAAAGAGTGTTAAATACCTTTGAATTGCCAAAATTGAACGGCAAAAATAAAATGATTTGAAGAGGTATCGAACCTGCGCCAAAACGGCAGCAGACGTAGAGCGTTACCACTACACCACAAGGTCATGGGAACGAGCGTGCGAGAGATGCACCAAGTGCCCGAGAAGCGAGTACGATGGGATTCCTATGTATTGCAAGAGAAGTTACATATCAGAACGTCTGTCTGTCTGTATGTATGTGTGTATGTGTGTATGTAACGTCCGTCACGCTTTTCGTTTTTTGCCCATAACTCGCCTAAAATTGATCGCACAGACACAGAACCGGTATCATTCGAACCCACTCGACGAGCCCTTTCAAATTAGCCTAAAAATATTTCGTCATCATTACGTCATCTTGAGTCATCCCTATGCAATAATCCGTTTTTCGCGCCGTTTTCAGCGTTAACTCAACCAAATCACATGTGCAATACACCAAACAACTCCACGTGATAAAAACTTTCAATTTTTACACATATTTCATCATCACTACGCAATATGACGAAATTCGTATTTAAATTTTTTTCCGTATAATTCGTATTTAATTTGGATGAGAATACGCTGAAAACTCCGTTTTCAGCGTATTCTCATCCAAATTGCTTGGGTGATGCACCAAACGACTTCTCGTGTTAAAAAACTTTTACTTTTACACGAATTTTATCATAACTACGCAATATGGCGAAACTAATTTTTGCGTTTTTTTGCGTTTCTCTCACTAATTTCTTTAATATTTTGGCACGGGAGAGCACTCCAAAACACGCGAAGCCTGCGATGCGCTTGTGAAAGGCTCGTGAGGCTGAGAGCGATCCGAAAAAGTTGCGATGTAGCCACGAAGTGGTGGAATCACAACTTTTTTCGGATCGCTCGAGGCCTCACGAGCCTTTTACAAGGGAAGATGCCAATGCGCATCCGCAGCGTTTGACAGCCTAACCTTCAAAGCGCTAACGAAAAGATCGCTCGAGGACTCACGTGCCTATTCCAAGGGAGTTTAAAAAGCACAGGGGGTTGTAATCACATGTGGAGAGCACGCCAAAACACGCGAAGCCTGCGATGCGCTTGTGAACGGCTCGTGAGGCCGAGAGCGATCCGAAAAAAGTTGCGATTCCGCCACTTCGTGGCTACATCGCAACTTTTTCGGATCGCTCGATGCGCATCCGCAAGCGAGTGCATTTTAACCGTTGCACGCCACCCGGCGAACAACGTAGCTACCGTAGGTTGCTAGTTAGTGCAATAATTTTAAATAGATTTTTCTCGAATTAGAAAAATAATGCGAACTTTTTGAAAACGGTTATCGGCTTCACTCATGGTCCGCATCAATGCTAAATTGGTCTTGCTCAATAATTTTACCGTGAGCAGTTACCATTCCCTTGTGAGCCCTTAACTGCATCTTATTTTTCAAACTTGGGATCCTCCTTGATTCGGTTTGCAATTAGACAACGACTAAGATTAGAGTACAATCTATTAATTCTCTTTTTAATCATCACTGTCTCTCTCCAGTGCCGAATGCAGCGGGCGATAAGGGTCACAAACTGATGCCCGAGTACAAGATTGTGGGGGAGCATGGACCGACGAACACGAGAGAGTTCCGGATTGCGTGCATGTACAGGTGAGGAAGAGGGCAATGGATTTTTTCCTGCATATTTGCATTTCTCCTGGTGATGCGAGATTATGAGGAGAGTGCTTAATAGAGTGAAGCCCCGAAGCTAAAACTAATAATAACATGTGTGTTTTCCCAACGTCAAATAAGCTATGTTGTGATACTTTTTTTTAAAATCAAAAGATTAGGTGGGCCGAAGATACGATGAAAATTGTAAATCTTCTTACGTTAGTCGATAATGAGACGTTTGCCTCTATAAATCTTAATAATAATTGTAATTGTAGGTGCAAATCCCTGAATTTGTAAACTAGGCGATCAGTGGTTGTAATGAAAGTACTTATACTCGATTTTGCTGAGCTTATTTCATAACTCGCATACATAGTGATACATTCTAAATACTTGTAATATTTCATTGCAGAGGGAAGAAGATCGCCGAGGTAACGGCGACTTCAGTGCACACTGCACAGATGAAAGCGGCACAGGAGGTAATGATATCACATTATTTTTGTTTTGTTCTGTTGAATTTATATATTTCGCATGGTAATATCCATCATCTATATCATTTGAGTTGTAGTTGGTTGATGTGGTATACATCGGCGCTAGATTGCATCGAGAGGTGCATTCGAGTGTATCACGCATGGCTGAAACCAGCTATTGCATGTTGCGCTTTAAAAATTATTTTGCACGTCTTCATTTGCAATTGAATGTATATATTTTTAATGATAGGAACCTGATGTCTCATTGATTCGTTGGGTGCATTCGGGTGTATGAGGGTAGGCTGAAACCGTCGATCACCAGTCACGCCCTTTCCCACTTCCTTCCCCATCCCCTCCCCATCCCCTCCCCATCCCCTCTTTTCCTTCCTCTGCAACGGCCTTGCGAGATCGGCAGTAAGTAAACAAGCGATGGCGCCATGTGTTGTGCGAATTTGAGCAATGATTGGGATAGAAGGAGGAATACACGAGCAACGCTCATCTGCAAAATAGTTGAGTGAAATAATAGAGAATGATCTCGTTCAGGCGATGCAGAATCTGCCGAAATTCTTCCCCGTCGAATGGGCGAAACACGAAGCGAAGGTGAGAAGGAGGAATACTTTGAGGTCCCTTGGGGGTAGATAACAATGGATTGTGGTTGCACGAGAGAGGCACCAGGAGGACTGCGCCTTCTGTTCTTTTTAATTCTCTTTCTAAAAAACGTAAATGTCATTAGGGAATGTCATGTCTGATGAATCTGCTATAGCAAAAGAGTGAATCAAAAGTAATAATTGATTTGCAGTTGATAAAGAAGCGCAGTGGTCACGTGCCGATTAATAAAGGAGGAGGAGCAGAGGTGAGAATGGAAATTGATGTTTTATTGTTGGGGAAGGCGGAATATTGGTTCAGAGGGGATTGGCAATTTGCAAGGTGAATCGTGGATTCATTGCTACATCAAACTAGTTGACCGGTAAGTTTAGTGTGTACTTTCCATCGCAACTCAGATTAAAAACTAATACCCATTGCAGCCTGCTGCCCAATCCTCCTCCAACATTCCTCCTGGCCCTTCCTCCTCTTCCTCCCACTATAACCATGCCCCTCCCTATCCCTCCTCATTCGGATATCAACAACCTCCTTTCAATCCCCGACAGCAGTACAGAGGAGGTCCTCCCACTGCTCCCGCCCCTGCCTTCATCCATCCTCCCCTCTACCCTCCTTCATCCTCCGCCAAACCCATCGGTCTCATGTCTCTCGCTTTCCATCCAATGTCTGCTGGACTGAGTGAAGGAAAGGAAGATAGAAAAAGGAAGAGGAACGAGAGTGCAGAGAGAAATGGTTAGTTTTGGTTGAGATTAGATGGTTTGGTGAATCAGTGTTTCAAAGAATTGATTTCATGATTCCTTTCAGGACCACCTCTCCCGCCTCCTCCCCTGCCTGCTCCAATGCCTCCTCCCACTCTCCGTCCATTCACTCCTCTCCCTCCTCCTCCTCCCAACAATCGAGGTTGTCCGATGAGAGCACCGGAAAGGGCAGAAGTAGTGTCTCCGCCCCCTCACCAACCAGACCTCTCGGGATGGGTCACTCCTCGTCAGGCCCGACCCATCGATCGATATCCCCATCAGAAACCTCCATTCCCTCCCTCCAATACCTCGTACCGTCCCCCGCCCGGTCCATACCATCAACAGTGCCCTCCTCCCAATGGAGCCCATTCTTACTCTAGACCCCCGCCCAATCAGAACTGGGGCTATAGACGGGGCCCTCCCCCACCGCAGATTCCCAATGGACCCATGCCACCCAAACCCAAGTCTTTGCTGGATATTCCATTCCAAGAGATGTGGGGCAAGTAGTTTAGTCTCAGACTCTCATTTCCTTATCATCTTGTCATGTTGTATCACTTTTTCATTATAATTACACGTTTCTTACTCTGTCATTGCTTACTAGTCCGTGCCTTGTCGGAATCACATACTTGTCTGTCATTCAAGTGCTTTTTTCCTCGACTGTGCTATCAAATGCCTCTTTATCCTGCTCATATCGACCATTTATCTTGCCTTTGTAGTCAATAAGTCGATCGAGTCGATATTCTGTCCTCACTTTGTGATTCAGCTTCTCTGTCAAGGTACTTGCTAAGTTATTTCGGTCCTGCTATTTCTTTTTTTAATCTAGTCCATTCGATATCAGGCAGTTTGTGCTTCCCCTCGTGTGATCACCTCTTCCCCTCTATCTCTCACTTGCTTCTCGACCTTTATTCCCTCTGGTGACGTCATGACAATCTTATTCAGATATATCGTTCATTACATGTCTGATCCCCGTTGTATTCCATTCTCAGATACCATTCAGTTGCCCCTGTACTACCATCCTTTGCCCAGACTGACTATCAAAGAAGCATCTTCCTCTCTTTACTGCTTATAGGGGTTTCCAATCAATATTTTCCAGTGGTAATATCATTATACTTGCGTTCTAATCGCTGTCTTGGTATATCACTCATTGTTACGTTAATAAATTGTTCTGTATGTAATCGAATGTGTTACGGTATCGATTGATTCGGTGAGATTTAACCTCGTTTATCAGGATCCGTAAGAAGGAGAGTGAAAACAGACCACTGTTGTCTTGCATACGGTAGTGGGTTACGGTACGTAGAAACGGGGTCTTAGAGATTACAGAGAGAAAAAGGCAGAATGACTAACCAATGTGAACAGAGAATAACAAAAGGCTGAGTAACACACAGGGATTACGGTGTACGGTAGAATGCAAGTTAGGAAGAAGTACGGTAACGATCGATAACCGATTGCAGGGGGAGATTACGGTATTTGACGGTGGGGGAAGCGCGTTGTGAGACCCTCCAGCTTGTGACAACGTTATTGATTGGCATAGGAACACTTGCTGATTTGGCCGACGCCTAGATTGAATCGATATCGTTGATTATGACTGGACTACGGTAGAAAGAGAAGGAAAGATCACTACGGTACTGCGGGATCGATTATTGTAGCTATAATACCCAACTACTATGGTGTTTTAGTTGCTAATCTGTGGTGTGTGGTCTTAGGAGTTATTAGAGGAATGGAACGAGGGGCGACGAGATAGAAAGAGGGGTAAAAAAAGGAAAGATCTAGAACGTCTACTAATACCAAATGGGACAGTCACACGAATAAAGAAAAGATTAGAATCAATAGGAATAAAAAGAGAATCGGGGTCGATAGAGAAAAGGCTCTCATACTTAGTTAGCACCATAAGGGAAGCAACGGGGATGCAATTACTGGTAAGTAAATGGATAGGAAGAACACGCTACAGTATACGATGGTTACAGTATGCTCAATTACGATGTACTGGGGGCTAACCGAGATTAGGGTAAGGTCGTCTGAGGGGATGTTGAGTGTGACCGGATAAGAAGTGAAGGAGGGG
The DNA here is from genome assembly GCA_900490775.1 of Pristionchus maxplancki. Lineage (NCBI taxonomy): Eukaryota > Metazoa > Nematoda > Chromadorea > Rhabditida > Neodiplogasteridae > Pristionchus > Pristionchus maxplancki. Next base: position 145,709 of record LS575382.1, read on the forward strand.
GGACGATAAGATGGGAAGAGTGAGGTAGATCGAAGGGTAGAAAGGGTCGACTGAGATGAGGAGACGTACACAAGGAATGCTAGTGTCACATGATGATAAGAAGCCAACTAGGAAAGGGGCGGGGCTAGAAAGGGGATGACTACTGCTGGGGACGATGCTGCTCCTCAAAGATAATCTTCATAATGCCTGTCATCGCCTTTTGAAGGACGTCGCTCTGTCCCTCACGATGATATCTGCAATGGAATGTGTGAAGAGGAGAGGATATTAGATACGAAAACTGGTCTCGAAGCGGCATCCTTTCATGTCTCTTCGAAAGTTTGTTTGGGGTTAAAGCCAAAAGGAAATCACTGGCTCTTTGTTTTCGCGGTTTTTGAGCGCTTGTTCGCTTTACCGGAAATTCGTAGCGGCAAGGCTTGAGTTTCGTGGTTCTTGAAATGGACACCTACAGCGGAGTTTGTGGTAGGGAATGGGAATGGAATGGAGGAGGAACGAGCTCACCTCCTGAGCACAGCTCCGATGAATCCTCCGAAGAGCGCGTACTCGTCATTCTCCCCATATGCCTGTACTGCCCCATTCCTTGCTGCAGCCCCTTCTGCTGCAGCTGCTGCAGCCAGAGAGGCCGCTGCTGCAGCAGGGAAGGGCGAACTCATGGCTGCAGCTGCAGCAGAGGGCGTGGCCACGGGAGTGCCGCAGAGTGAGTGGTAGTCCCGAGGGGAATTGGAGGTGGAGAGAAGAGCAGAGGAAGAAGGAAGAGGGGCCATCAACGAGAGACGAGACTCGTATGACTTCTGCAATGAGCAGGTTTATCGATTTATTCACGGCCGGAATTCAATACCGTATCCCCTACAGTAACCCTCTCCTCTACCGTACCCTCTTCTTCGATGGTGGTTCGGTTCCTCCACTTCCTCCACTCAACTTCAGTGCGCTCTCCACGCTCATTCCCGGATGCACACTCCGAGACAGCGAATTCTGCAAAAGGGGCGGGGCTTAGAAGGGGCGGAGTCTGGAGGAGGCGTGGCTAGAAAGTGGGCGGGACTTACCACCGAGGTATCGAAGGTGGTGGGGAAGGAGGTGAGAGGGGCAGGCACTCCTCGCAATTCCAGATTTGCAGATGGAGGAAGGACGATGGAACGAGTGAGGGAGTCATGACTGGAAAGAAGGATTACTGTAGAATGGGAGTACGGTAGTCGAATATCGATTGCCCCCTCTCTGTCTATTCCTGTTTGGTTGGTCGACGAAGTTAGGAGGGAGGCGGTTCATTCTCTATTCCTTCTCTTCTCCTTCTCTCGCCCGCTAAGTGCAAAACACAGCGATTGGGGGAAGAAGGAGAAAAAAAGAAGAGGGCTCGGTCGGGACAAACCGAACTCCATGGCTGAAAACAGCCTAGATGGACGGAGAGGCTAAGAATCAGTGCAGAGGGGACGCGAGGGACTAGTGTCAGTGTCACGAATCGAGTTAGTCATGGTCCCGTTCACTCGAGGGGAGAATTGGAACTAGTGTCCGAGGGATGACTTCTGCAGTGATCTACTCGAAAGGATTGAGAAAAGCCGGAACGAATCCTCGTGTTTTTTATGCATCTTCAGTTATGATCCATATATTTCTATAATTCCCTGGATTTGGCCGGTCTTTGATAATTTCGTTCCGGGTTGGTATTATTCCATCAGTCACTACCGTACCTCTCTCTACTGGAGGAAGGGGATGTGGTGGTGTCCGTATCCTCCAGATCCGTCATCTTCAGGGGAGTCGTGGTGGGACACAATGGTCCTCCTCCCAATGAGTTATGTCTACTGGGAGACATCTGAGCACCCTGATTACGGAGATGCGCGATCAGATTCATCACCTGAAAATCGGTAATTGAGGGATACTGTAGCCGAGTATCGATTGATCACTTACGTTCTGATTGACGTTCTCCCCCTGCAGCAGAAACTCTGTCGAGGGCTTGATGTCCATCCTGAAGGGAAAGGACTACGGTAAGTATCGATTGATCTACAGTAGACTACCGTACCCTGCGAGGGAGTTGGAGAGCGGCAGGAGCGAGGATACGGTACCGGCTGCGG
>LS579087.1:15015-29048 GCA_900490775.1 Pristionchus maxplancki
TACAGCAGGTAAGTTGAGCTAGCTTCAACTCTTCGGGATGGTGACAATAATTGTGATGAAGAATATCGAAATTCATTGCAGAGAGTGATCCGTGCGCTGTCCACACGCCCTGTGCAGATGGAACTTGCACGGTTAGTTGATGATTCAGTACATATACTTTCTTTATCACGTCTATCACCGTTATCAACCGACTATTAGAACGATGCGACAGAGGCGAGAGGCTACTCGTGTGCATGCACTTCTGCCTACTATGGAGGAAGAGATTGCACTAGTCAGTTCCGAGAACATTCACTACATCGAGACAGCATAATGTCGATAATTTCAGCCAAGAACTACTGCAACCAGGACAGCAACTGCTTCTACGGAGGAGCGTGTCAAGTAAGACTTCTTCTCTATTTTTCTATGCACTTCTTTCGTTTCTTTTCATTCTTTTGTAGCTCTAATCAAGTCCTCTTCAGGACAACAACCGTTGTATGTGCACGAAAGCTTACTGGGGAATGAGTTGCTCCAGTCAGTTTCATTCCTATATTTTCTCCGCCACCATCTCCCTTCAGCCTACACCGTCTGCAGCCTGGTCAATGGCAATCCCGACTACGGCTGTCTCAATGGGGGCAAGTGCAATCAATAGTGAGTGTCCCTTCATTATCTTTGTTGCCCTGAAAATGCATTTGCGTCTCTACCCCGCCACAATTCTCCTCCTTGAGTGTGATGACCTGGACGAAGAGTGGCTGGGGAACGGGCGCCACGAACTACAATTGCAAGTGCAAAGCGGGATGGACGGGAAACAGATGCCAGACTCGTCAGTTTCAACTCGATATTCACTTTCCTCATCCACATTCGAAAGAGGTTTCTTCTCAGCGACGGACGAGTGTGCCTCCACTCCTTGCCTCAACGGCGGCACTTGCATCGATGCCCATCTCGCTTACTCCTGCCAGTGTCCCTCCAACTTCAAGGGAACCAACTGCGAGATTCGTGGGGTTTCACTTCTCTTCTTCACTATGAAAGTTCGTTCAGCCATCACTCCGTGCGACAGCTACACGAAGGCTGATGGGACAGTTGCGTCGCCTTGTCAGGTAAGGTTGCCTGATTGGAATTGGCTGAAGATGCTCTACTTTAAATTCCAGGAATACGATGCCTCAGCTGTCTGCACGAACGTCGATGAGTCAACGTACAAGTGCACTTGCTCCGCTCTCTACACTAACACCAAGTGTGATCTCAGTGAGTATTGCCCCAATTATTTTATCTTCAGCTACCGATGTTCTATTCTTGCAGCCATCAAAGCCGAGACGACGCTAATCCGCATGTATTCGCCCATGAATAGTACTGATGTGCTCCCGGTGAGTACTAAACCTTCAAGTATTTAGAAAAAAATGATAAATTGTTACTTTTAGTTCGTCGAGAAGATCAGCGAAACGCCTGTCACCTTCACCACTTCGTTTACGTATCAGGCAAATATCTTTATCATTTTCAAATGTATTGATCTCTTCCAGCTCGGTTCGATGACTGAGCAAGAGCGAATGGATCTGAGCTGGAACGTTGAAGATCTCTTCCAGTGGATTTCCTATGAGGATGAGATCATCGATATGAAGTCAATTTTAACCTCTGATTCATGTGAAAATGAAGACTTTTCAGCGCCGATCTGTTCAAATGGAACGATGTCTTCCTCGGTAATTGCTTCACTTTCAATCATCGAAATCTCTCATTTTCCTATCAGGCGAGGAGACACGGGGAGCATGGAGGTAGGATACTCTTTTTTCGAAACTCAAAACGTGTTCTAGGACTCCGAGCAGCGCTGAAACTCGAGCAAGACGAGTATCTTCCCTACATCGAAACTGCCGGCATCAATGCGTATGTTCATGATAAGGTATTCCTTCATTTCATCGACCCTGTGTGTAGACAAGTTTACCATTAAACTTCTCAGAACGACGACGTCTACTATGAAAGCCTCGGATACTCGCCCAAGCCAGTCGGAGAAGCGTTGATGGCGATTGAGAGGGTATGGTTAGCGTTTTGAACTTGCTTCAACCTGAAGCCGCTTTCTTTCCAGTCCTCCTACACTAATCTTCCCTTCCGTGGAGCGTGCGTCAAGAGTGCGACAGAGGTCGAACCGTACTACTACCAGAGGGATGTCTACTCCCAAGAGGTAGTCTCATTCTACGATTCAATCGATCAAAGTATCCTCCAGGCGTGCTATCGCTCCTGCTACCAATCCACAGTGATCTCAGTCTGCGAGTGTGCGGATCCCCTCTACGCCAGTCCCGACGGAATCAGCAACTGCAATGTCAGCAGACGTGAGTTATTTTTACCCGTCTTTCCTGCTGTTCAAGGGTTTTCATCAACTTCAATCCAGAATCATGCGTGGAGACCTACCGTGCCTCTCACTCCGACCCTTCTTCCTGGGGTGGCTGCCCCTCCTGTCGTCCCTCCTGCTACACTCAGATATTCGATGTCGTCCTGTCGCAAGGGCCTGTTAGAGCCTCCGTAAGGCATCCTCAGTTGCGGAAGATAAAGATCGATTCCAGCGCTATCATTGCGCCGGACAGGCAAATCAAACCGCGTGTGATCTGCAGTACATAAATCAGGTTTGCATTGACCGTCGGAAATGAAAGTCCACCGGAAAGTTAATGATTTTACAGCTCCGAGTAAGCGTCTTCCTGTCCACTCTGCTCACTCGATCGTATGAGGAGAATTTCGCCATGACTGTGAGTAATTACTTGACACTTTTCCCAAGAAAAGACTCCCCCTTTCCAGTTCATTCAATTCCTCTCCAAACTGGGCGGTCTCCTCGGCGTTCTCTGCGGTCTTTCCATCTTCGGATTCATCGAATTCGCTGTTCTCGTTCTCATTCTGCTGAGAGTTCTCGTTTTCAATAAATGAGACAGCTGCTGAAATGAATAAACAAGTAAATGAGTTTATTTTAAATTATCTTTGGTTCGATGAACCCTAAGTACTCGCTTGTTTGTTCGTTGCTCGTCTCGGTCTCTTTCTCTCCTATTCTTTTGATTCCTACGCTCCCTTTCTCTCTCTGACTATTGCACAACACTCCTCTTTTCCTCTTCCCTCTGTTCCTTTCTCTCTTTTCCACTCTCCATTCGCGCTTCGTGCAATCCTGTTTGCAAGATGTTGGAAAACTACCGGGAAGCTGTTATCCAGCTAATTTCCGACTCGAGATTCGAGCTCGCTGATCCGGTAGGCTCATGAATTCTTTAGTTTCATTTATTCTAACATCCAGGACCATCTTGAATGCGAGAAGATCGGAGCTGGGAGCATCTCGTCCTGTTTTCGAATTAAATTAGCCAACGATTCTTCAATTGTTGTCAAACTAACAGGTTGGAGCCCTCTACTATTTAATTTTTTATTCGTTTCTTTTCAGAAAAGGACGCATCGCAAATCTGCAGTGAATTACACAATCGGGAGATTGAGTTTTATCAATGGTTAAATGAGAGGAATGAAGGAGAAGCATCAAAAGACCATCTCAAGTGCCCAAAATATTATGGAGGATACGCGTGTGAGAATGAAATGGTGAGGCAAGAGCCTTAAATATCAGAATCGACGAAATTTCAGGGAATAATCTTGATGGAAGACTTCTCTGCTCGATTGAGCAATGAATTAAGTTCTTTGAAGGGATTCAGCATTGGCACGGTGGGAGATTCATTCTTCGAATCCAGACTGTGATGAATAATCGAAAATATTCAGGTGCTACAAATCGTAAGAGAATTAGCAGCGATTCAATGTGCGCATCTCTCTTCGAATACTAAGCTGAAGAACAGTTTGGACAGATTCGATTACTCTTCGGGAGTCAGAAAATGTCTTCCCAAGATAGATACCATTAAAGGAATCACTGAAGAAATGAGGAGGTAATGTTTTTCTAATTTATTTTTAAAAAGTGTTTATTCCCAGGAAACTTCACGAATGGGTCGAACCGGTAACGCTGTTCAAAATTCAAGCAGAGGTTCCAAAGGATGTCGATGGTATCCATCCAAGTATGATGACTGATAATATTTTGCGTTGCAGGTATCTCCCCGACTATAATTCACTGTGATTTATGGCAGGACAATCTAATCTTCTGCAAAAATGAGGACGAGATTGACCTACTATCAATAATTGATTGGCAGTGCTTCAAGATAGGTTAGACAAGTTCCTCTTCTGTAAATCGATTCCGTCCGGATTCAGGCAATCCTCTACTCGATATCGCTTCCCTTCTCGGTCTTTGCATGAGCACTGGAGACAGAAGGGAGTACACGAGTGCCGTGGTCCGGTTGTATTTCGATGAGATCGAGAAGGGAAAGGCATCGTTCAAGAGACCATTCGACATGACTATCGAGAAGGTCGTCTATTCTCTGATTTTAGAGTTCAATGATCATTTACAGGCTCACCAACTCCTGTTTCACGCATTGAAATGGCCTTGCATACAGTTGATGACTGCCCTTGTGACTATAAGCGAAGGTAAAGAAAAGAAGCGCAACTTAGAGACTATTCATTGAACATTTCAGAAGAACGTGAAGAAAGTCCAGGATTTGCTAAAGAATTCGAAGTGTTTAGTGAGCGACTGCCGGAAATGATGAAAGATGCTATGCAATGAGGCTTGAGAAAAACTGAAAGTTGAATAGGGCCGTGATAAGGCGTCGATGTGAATAAAGAACAAACATTGCATTGCACTGACAGAGATCGCGGGTGGAAGAAAGACGATAAATAGGTAGAAATGAATTCTTTCTCACAATTCGACTGAGAACTTTAGAAGTCGAGATTATCATTGCAAACGTAATTGACGCCCACTTTCGCCACTTGCATCATTCTTACCACGTGTAGACTACATAAACACCGCGAGGGCTCTGCTTCTCTAGTCCTCTCTTTCTCCCTCTCCTTCTCTCCACTCCATTGCATCCGTCGTACTCTAGCGCGCTTTCCTTTACTGTTTTCGCGCTCTCACCATCTGTTCGTGTGCCCTACTTTCGTAGTTCTGTTTTTATCCCTTTCTTTTTCTCTTTTTATGCGCCACTGCGCGAACAGTTAATTCTTAAATTCTAAAACAATAGGCAATCATTCACATTCCAGACATGCAATTCGACGAGCTCACTCAAGAGCTGAAGGATCTCATCTTCAGAGTTCTTGCAAATTTCTACATCTCTCCTCCCAACAAAGTATGATTTTTGTCTCGAATTCATCAAATATCCACTCCTATTCAGGAAGCCGTAAAGTTCAAACGAATAGGGCTCAACAGGGGATACAATTCTGCCATTCATCGAATTTCTCTCGAGGATGGACGAACATTCGCTATCAAGATCACCGGTAACTTGGTTATCTAACTCAAAGGAATATCGATTGATAGATCACGAGGAGAATCCCATAGTGAGTATGCTTCACAATCGGGAACTAGGGTTCTACGAGTGGATGGATCAAGTGAGAAGTGAATCCTCTTGCGATGAAAAAGACCTTTCTCACCTGCTGAGATTTTACGGAGGAACGATATGTGATACGGAGCCTGTGAGTAAAAACAGCATTTATCGCAGCATTCCTTTCTTGTTTCAGGGAGTTCTAATCCTAAACGATTTATCGAGTCGTGTCGGAATTCAGCCGAACTACACTATTGGCTATCAGCCTTATCTGGTGAGTCACCTTCAGCAATAGACATCCAGATAATACCATTTTCAGGTTTTCCAACTCGTCAAGCAAATCGCTGCGTATCAAAGTGTCTATTTGTGCACTGATAAGGAAGTCTCGATGGGAAAGGAATTGATCAAATACGATCTTCCAGTGCAGAAAAGTATGCCAAAGTTGGATGAAGTCAAATGGATGACTGAGGAGGAGAAACGGTTAGAGCCACTTCAATTTTTGCTAACAAAGTTGAAGATTTAGATATCTGCGAGAATGGACTCAACCCGAGAATCTCTTTGCAATTCACACTGAGATTCCTGAGGAGGTTGAAGGTCTGTTACTCATCCCGTCTATCGCACAACATTACTAACGATAGGAATCTCCCCCGTTCTCGCCCACTGTGATCTGTGGAGTGGAAACATGATCTTCGAGGACAACGAAGATCAAACTGATCTGCTCGCCATTCTTGACTGGCAGATATTCAAGATTGGTTAGTGCTTTATCACTCGACTCCATGGAAAAAAATGTTCAGGAAACCCACTACTCGATATTGCAACAATCATTGGAGAAAACATGACAACCCAGGATCGAAGACAATACACTCAAGAAATTCTTAGACTGTACAACGATGAAATCGGGAAGAGAAAGAACAGATTCAAGAAGCAGTTCGAAATGACTTTCGAAAAGGTGCGATTCGGCAGATTATCTGCATTACGTATCACTTTCCTCAGGCGCAAATCCTGCTCTCTCGCGCCCTTCGATGGCCTTGCATAGAAACAATGTTCGCAGTAGTCCTCAATCCTATCGGTAATTACATAATTTAAATTCTTGAAAGACAAATTAATAATTTGTAGATGACCCGAAGGAGGAAGGACAGGAAATGGGACGATTATCGATACGGCTAAGAGAATTGATGAATGATGTTCTAGGAAAATGATTTATGTCTGTAGTACATTTGTTTTTGTTGATAAATCTATTTATGATACAATAATGTTTCATTTCATTGACAATTTGATTACGAAATGTCACTTCGTTGAATACTTTTTCGACGGATTATTAACCACGATTCTCAAAACCATTGCATCATTCTTACTTTGTCCAGACTACATATACGAGTGCCAGCTCTATCCCTCCCTTTTCTTGTTATCTATTCCCTTCTTCCCATCGTTCTCCTTCTCCCGATAATCTTAACTTTCCACACAGTCTTTGGATCCGTTTCTTCACTTTCTTTTCAGCCATGCAATTCAAAGAACTCACTAAAGAATTGAAAGATCTAATTTTCGAAGTTCTCGCGACTTTTGACATCACTGCCCCCAACAAAGTATGAAGTAAAAGGTTTGCCCATTAATTTCTTCCGTTTAGGACGCGGTCAAGTTTGAGCGAATTGGAGACAAAAGAGGTTTCAACTCTGCGATTCATAGAACTTCTTTCGAAGATGGCCGAAGTTTTGCGATCAAGATTACTGGTAACTTATTTATTCACTGTCTCATCTCAGAATATTGTTCATCAGATCCGGATGAGAATCCTATATTGAACATGTTACACAATCGAGAACTCGAATTCTACGATTGGCTGAATTCTGTAAAGGAAGAAATTGCCTTCGAACCAAATGATCTTTCTGGCTTATTGAAATTCTACGGCGGAACGAGATGTGACAATGAGCCGGTCGGTTAAGCAACTCTTCAGTTCATAGTAATGGTGATTCGTATTCAGGGCATTCTAATTTTCAACAATCTCTCGGATCGTATTGGTATTCAACCAAACTACGCCATTGGATACAAACCCTATGTTGTGAGTCTATATTTTCTGACAGTTATTTTAGTTTTCGTTGAGGTTTTTCAACTCGTGAAGCAAATAGCTGCGTATCAAAGTGTATATCTCTTTACTGAAAAGGAAGTCTCGATGGGAAAGGAGTTCATCAAATACGATTCAACAGCGAAAACGTGTGTTCCCATGTTGGATAAGGTTCAATGGATGACCGAGGAGGAAAAACGGTTCGATATCATTATAATTCGAACAAATTAAACTCGTTTCAGACGTCTTATAGAATGGAGTAGGCCCGACAACTTATTCGCCAGTCAGACTGAAATTTCTAAAGAAGTTGAGGGTTAGTCACCACTCTGATCAAATTACATTTAAATTAGTAACTACCAGGAATCTCGCCCGTTCTTGCTCACTGTGATTTGTGGAATGGGAATATAATCTTTGGAGAGAAAGAAGGAAGCACAGATTTCCTAGCCATAGTTGACTGGCAGACATTCAAGATTGGTAGGGCATCAAGCGATCATCCCGTTCAAGGAACGCCGTTCAGGCAACCCGCTACTCGACATTGCAACGATCATCGGAGCGAATATGAACACTGAGGATCGAAGACAATTCACTCCAGAGATTCTGAGGCTGTACAATGATGAAATTGAGAAGAGGAAGAAAGGATTCAAGAAGCAGTTCGAAATGACTCCCGAAAAGGTATTGTCTAGAAATTAGGGTTCCTAAATGAACGTTTATCTTTTTCCAGGCTCAAATCCTCCTCAACGGGGCTCTTCGATGGCCTTGCATTCAAACGATGTTTGCCGTCGTTTTGAGTGTCATGGGAATAAACTCAGATGATTCCATTGAGGAAGGGCAGGAGATGGGAAGATTGTCAATTCGGTTGAGAGAACTCTTGAATGATGTGTTAGGCAGATAATGTATTGTTGCTTTATTATTATGTTCTACGGATGGAAAATCAGACTATCAATACAGTTAGATTACGTCATTCTTACCATGGTTTGTGTACATAACCCCACGCAATTCACTCTCATTATCTTTCGCGTCTTTCCTCCACGCACGCTTTTGTTTTCTAATAGAGCGCGCGTGTTGCGCTGTGTTGTGTGTAGTATCATCCAACATATTATAATATTATCCAACATTAGTCCTGCAGAAGTAGTGAAACGTGGAATGTCACCAACTTTTCATTGTTTTCGCGTCGCAATTTCTCGAGTGTTCTGAGGATGGCCGCCGTGCGTCCATCACCATTAGCCCTTATATGACTATAATTATTGGAAAAATGAATCATAGGTGAATCACTGGTATAAACTATTTCGACTGTATAGTTGGTTTGCTTGTGATGGGACGCCCCATGGCAGGGATTGCGCGTACACAAGGCCCTCCCTTTCCCGATTCCGTCTCTTCTCATCTTTCCGTTCCGGTTCAAAGTAGCAGTGCGTTCGCGTAAGATTCGCCACCACTCCGTACAGCTAAATTTGAAACCTCGTTTTTCGACTGATTTTGATGTACCGGCCTGAGAATATCTTTGCAATTCACACTAAAATTCCCGAGGAAGTTGATGGTGTGTTACTCTTCCCTCCTATCCTCAAAACAATGCTCAATGATAGGAATCTCCCCAGTTCTCGCCCACTGTGATTAGGGCTGGCAAGTGAAGAGGCGTTCATTTCCCCTCACAAAGGCGCGCGACTCTCTCTAATTCTTAAATAAGAGTTGATGCAAATCGGTCTACTCTTGAATAAGAGTTAGACCTCTCATTCTCTCTTATTCGCGTGCTCTCTCGCGGCAAAATGCCCTCTTATTTAAGAGAGAGCGAGACCGCGTCACTCTTAAATAAGAGTTAGAGAGAGGGCGCCTCTTCATTTCACTCTTAACTCTTCATATGCCAACCCTAACTGTGATCTGTGGAGTGGAAACATGATCTTCGAGGACAACGAAGATCAAACTGATCTGCTCGCCATTCTTGACTGGCAGGTATTCAAGTCTCGATGGGAAAGGAATTGATCAAATACGATTCAACAGCGAAAACGTGCATTCCCAAGTTTGATAAGGTTCAATGGATGACCGAGGAGGAAAAACGGTTCGATGCAATTATAATTGAAACAAATTAAACTCGTTTTAGATGTCTTATAGAATGGAGCCGGCCAGAGAACTTATTCGCCATTCAGACTAAAATTCCTGAAGAAGTTGAGGGTTAGTCACAGCTATTTTCATCAATACCCAATGCCATTACTAACTGCCAGGTATCTCTCTCGTTCTCGCTCACTTTGGAAAAGGAAAGGAGGATTCAAGAAGCAGTTTGAAATGACACCCGAAAATGCTGCGATCAGTTGATAAGTATGAGTTGTAATAGCCAGAACTCGAGCTTGGGGCAGTTGAGAGAGGGGCGTAGCCAGAGAGAAAGAGGAGGAGGGATGAAAGAGTAGGAGGGGAAACATGCTAGAATTCTTGCCACTTCGTAGATTTCTTTCCGTGAGATGTGTGACTCCGATTTTTGTTTTGCTGTCCGCTTTAACAACGTTCGAATGCATTGTGATAGTCATCGATTCCGGTTTTACCGCTCAATATTGCAGTTTCCCCACTCTACTCGTGGAGAATTCATCCGATGCGTTGCGGATAAAGAAAGTTCCAGAAATATCAAAACAAAGGTAATTCTGATGATTCTGAGCCAAGCTGATGAGTATTTTGCAGTGAAACACAGCGATTACGGCCGCCTTCCGTATGTGTGGTTCGAAGTTCTCCAGCATATTATGGACGAGGACATGATGGACTGTGAGTGTCCTATTTTCCTTGAGAATTAATTCAAGCTCAAGAGTTGACCCTAACAGTGATCCTTGCAGGGGGAGCGGGCACGGACACGGCAGCGATCAGCAACCTATGCGAAGGGGGCCTATGCTAGAGGTCACCAAAATCTGCTGCACCAATGCCGAAGGAGAAAGATAGGTCGGATGCAGGAAATAGGCCACCCCAACGAGAATCCCCTCACCATATTGTGAAGTTGTGACTGATAAAGTATGTTTCGGTAATTATGAAGATAAGGAAATGAAAATGCAGTAAAACCTACATGAGGATTCCTTTCACACGGCGACTCGCTTCCGTTTGCCTAGCAGTTGTCACTCACAGGAGTGTTTCTAGAATTCTCCTGAACAAACGGAAATGTGTAGGCATCTTTGGGAGGCACATAGTAAACGAATATTGGATTACTCTCTTCTCATCTAACCTCTTGGCGACGAGTTGGATGTGTTTCACGCCACAGAAGATGTTTTCTGACCTAACCCGTCGCGATAATTAATTGCTAGAGGGGTCATTGCATCCAATTGCGTTCCAATTGGAGAATTACAGAGTATGTAGTATCCTTGGAGTAATCGTCTCTCTCACCTTCGCCTGATCTCTCGCCGGTCATAGAAGCGAGAGAGTGTGTGAGATCGAGAGATTAGGAATAATAATTCGTCTTTCTATCTCTACTTCCATCTATTTGTCCACTCAGTGTCAAGTTGAGAAGCGGAAGCTTCCATCTGTTCATCCAAGGCTCCCGGTTTGGTCTCTCGGCCTAAATGGCCTAAATGGATTTAGGCTATAGCTTGGGACACTTGTCTCATTGTGAGCACTCAAAGCTCATTAGAAATTCAAAGCGGAGTTGAGCGTAGAGAGAGGAAGAATCGGGGAAGGGGCGGGGAGTAAGACCTAGGGGGGAGGGGGGAATATGAGGAGATGTGTAAGGGTTAGGTGCTCAGACTCCATTCATTACATCCTCTATGCCATTCACCTCCCGCTATTCATGTGTTGCATAGTGGCTGAGTGTGAGACTCTGAATTGGCACCTCGTATCCGAATTTTATGTTTGACGTATTAAAAATTGTTTATTTTGTGATTTATTTGCTAAGAAAGTAGCCATTTCTTGCTAAGAAAGTAGTCATATCAGATTGATTGCCCTACTCGCGATCGCCTCATTCCAATGTGTGGAAAGAACCCCTAGTCCATCGTATAAACAAACCGGAAAAAGGTGAGAATTCCGACCTTGTGCTTTTTTGTTGCAATTCTGAGTCGATTGCTACGCAACTTCTCCATTGCAGATCACTATGAATCTCTGTCGTCCGTACAAGTGCCTGTAGGAGGGAAGAGAGGCAACATCATCAGCCTACTTTTCCAAGTTTGGAGATATGGACCTGATCCGAATCTGCGGGTCGAAACTGTTCGTGATGTGCCGCAGAGTTGATCCGCAACACATCATGGATATAGACCTGTGCATTAGAATAGGGATACAATAAGATTCTGAAATATGTACTGTCACTGAACATCTGATTGTATCGCATTCCCTTCACCATGTGCATTCTGAATAAAAATCTTAGATAATTTCAAGAAGTATAAAGACAAGAAGGGAAGGTTGAATGTCTGAGACGATTGGGGGGGGGGGGGATGCAGAGGAAATAGTCGTTATCTCGGCTAGCTCAACTGCACTGAATAAACACCGGAAGTGCCGGAATTAGCGCAACTTGGTGTTCTTGGAAGGGGAAAATCGTTGTCATCATCAGATTTCTTCATGGGGAGAAAAAGCGTTTACGACGTCTGTTTGACTCATTGCCTGCGCGTATTTATCATTGCCCGTCTTTCATTCTGACATCTTCTTCTTCTCCTTGCATTGCGACAACTCATGATTGCTCTTGTTATGAGAATTCCGTGAGAGAAATTTGAGACACCGCGAGAGTTTCGAGGCTGAATGGCCGTCTCTAGTGTAAAGCCGACTGAGAAGGCTGGGGGATAGGGAAAGGAAGAAGAGTAAGAAGAGGCAACCGGGAGAAGTTGTGTAATTGCGAGAACTCGAGACTACTGAAACGTTGCGAGCTTGAGGGATCGAGAAAGAAGAAGAAGAAGAGAGAGTAACACGAGGAAAAGCGAAACATTCTGCAGCTAGCCTATTTCATCGGGAATTGGCACTTGTCTCACGTCAGTAGCTGAGGCAATCTGAATTCGTTCTGCTAATGCGTTTGAGTGCGACTATTCGGCTATTTTTTATCTTATTTTCTGGTGGAAAATAGCCATAATTCCAGCATATTCAAGGAATCCACGCCTAATTTCATGCCAGCGAATCCATCTCCATTCCGAACCACCTGATAATAATGGGAGATATCTAGATACTTCCCGTGCTCTTTCGAGCTCGAGGGAATCAGTTGTTGCTCGGCACGGAGTGTTGGCCCTTCTCTCGCAACCTTTGTTTTGCTTCTGACTGAGTAATAAAAGGATATATAAACGGAGTTAGACTATTCTATGTGAAGCAAAGAAGACAGAATGCACTCGATTTCAGTGGAAGATATCTTCGAATGTGTTTCACACCCTACTTTTATGTACAAGTTTATCATACATATTATATTATATGTGCCAGTAGCCTATCATAAAATATTCCATTAGCTCTTTCATTCTCATGTGCAGCGCTCATATCCGTTTCTCTCTTGATTTTCTAAAAACACTTTGAGTGATCTCCGAGTATAGACGGGACCGAAACACCCGTCCGCTTATCTAGGAAGTTGTCTTTTCTTTCACACTTATGCGCTTATCATGTTAGATACTCCAATTTTCCGAGTCTTCAACTTTAATATGTGAGATCCATTGAACGGAAAGAAGAGGATTTCGAGGGAGAGAGAAGATGGATAATCCCCCTCCCCATTCCGGACGAGTATTGACTTGAAAAAAAATAAGCTCTGAGGAGGCGGACGAAGGAACAGATGTGGGGAGAAGGGAAGGGAGAGAGGGGGGAGAAGAGGGGATAAGTGGCGTCTGTCAAGGGCAGAGTGCAAAAGGTGCGATTCGGCAGAATATCTGCATTACGTATCACTTTCCTCAGGCGCAAATCCTCCTCTCTCACGCCCTTCGATGGCCTTGTATCGAAACAATGTTCGCTGTAGTCCTCAATCCTACCGGTAATTACATAATTTAAATTCTTGAAAGACAAATTAATAATTTGTAGATGACCCGAAGGAGGAAGGACAGGAAATGGGACGATTATCGATACGGCTAAGAGAATTGATGAATGATGTTCTAGGAAAATGATTTGTTGATGCAGCACATGTGTTTCTTGTTAATAAACGATATTTATGATGCATATGTGTTGATTCTTTTTAGAAATAAAGTGCCTGTCTATTTCATCCTTATCGTCTTATTACTAACCACTATGTTCCAAAATGATTGCACCATTCTTACTTCGGCTAGACTATGTACATAAACGTGGGCCCCGCTCCCTTTCTTTCCCTTCTGGCCATTGTTACTGTCTACATTTCCCCTCTGATTTCGCCTTTTCACAGACTTCTCATGATCCATTTCTTCGCTCTCTTTTCAGACATGCAATTCAAAGAACTCACCAAAGAATTGAAGGATCTAATTTTCGAAGTTCTCGCGTCTTGACATCGCTGCCCACAAAAATGTATGAATAAAAAAAGTTTATCCATTTATTTTGTTCGTTTAGGACGCCGTCAAGTTTGAGCGAATTGGAGAGAAAAGAGGTTTCAACTCTGCGATTCATAGAACTTCTTTCGAAGATGGCCGAAGTTTTGCGATCAAGATTACTGGTAACTTATTTATTCACTGTCTCATCTCAGAATATTGTTCATCAGATCCGGATGAGAATCCTATATTGAACATGTTACACAATCGAGAACTCGAATTCTACGATTGGCTGAATTC
>LS579087.1:46759-58715 GCA_900490775.1 Pristionchus maxplancki
GTGAGATATAACACGCTGTAAACTAAAAATTCTGCACCTGGTGCGCGGACATTGAAAATTGGGCGTTGGGCGTTTTTTTTCTCATCTTCACATGAATTTTGCAAAAAATAGGATAAGCAGAACCGCCAGGAGAGTCTTTAATGAAATCAAAATTATGTACAATTTTTAAGATTTTTGTTTAAAACTTAATAACCTACAAAAATTTGCTCGTCAATTTTTTCCACGATAAATTTGCCGAGCACATTTTTTGCGGATTTTTCTTTTGACCATTTTAGGTATTTTACGGGCAAATGACAGGAAAGAGGAAAGAGGATCGAACCAACGACCTCTTGTTTACAAGTCAACGACTTATCCATTACACTACCTACTCATGTTTCATTCGTCTTCTTTTCCGCGTAATGATTGCGGGGCGTCTCGACATTTGAAGTAGTCTTCAACTGGCGACCCACGCTAGTTCAAGAAACAGTTCGAAATGACAATCGAAAGGTATTATCTATCAGGATTCCTGAATGAATGATTTGCTTTTTTCCAGGCTCAAGTTCTCCTCAACGGGGCTCTTCAATGGCCTTACATTCAAACGATGTTTGCCGTCGTGGTGAGTATCATGGGAATTAACGCGGATGATTCCATTAACGAAGGAGATGGGAAGATGTCAATTCGTTTGAGAGTACTCATGAATGATGTGTTAGGCAGATAATGTATTGTTGCTTTTTAATTCTGTTATACGGATGGAAAATCAGACTATCAATAAATGTTGATTACGTCATTCTTACCATGGTTTGTGTACATAACCCCATGCAATTCGCTCTTGCTATCTTTTTTTCTTCTTTCGCGTCTATCGCCGCGCTTTCGTTTTCTAATCGAGCGCGATGACTGTGTTGTGCAATCGTTTCTCTAGGTGTGAATGCACTAGGCGCCATTTTAATGCATCTGACTTTTTTTTTAAAAATTCATTCCAGAAATGTTGTGCGACCCAATCGACGATCTCTCACATGATCACAAAGATCTTGTCTTTAAAATTTTCGAAACTTTCAACATCACTGTTCCCGACAAGGTAAGATACTGAACCACAAAAAGATTGTGAGGAACACCTTCAGAATGCCGTGAGATTCGAGCGAATCGGGCTCAATCGAGGATTCAACTCCGCCATTCACAGTGTGATTTTCGATGAGGAGCGCAAGTTTGCTGTCAAGATCACAAGTACATTTTAAGGTCAATTTCGAAATCATTTAGATACATTTTCCTAGACAACGAAGTGAACGACATCGTGAGCATGCTTCACAATCGGGAACTCGAATTCTACGAGTGGTTGGAGAGCTGCAGAAGTGAAGGAGCGTCCGATCCTAAAGACTTCGCCCATCTGCTCAAGTTCTATGGAGGAACTCGATGCGGAACTGAACCGGTTCATTCCCATTTAATTTTCAAAATGAAGAAATCATTCCAGGGAATAATCGTCCTCAACGATGTCTCCAGTCGCGTTGGAGTTCAACCGAACTACACAATCGGGTATGAGCCTGCTCTGGTATGATTTTCATTTTAGAATACCTCTAATCGTGTTATTTGCAGGTCTTTCAAATCGTCAAACACATAGCTGCATATCAGAGTGTTTATCTGTGCAGCGAGAAAGGAGTTTCAGTAGGAAGAGAACTCATCAAATTTGATCTACCAGTCCAGCATAGTTTGCCCAAGTTGGATCTGATAACGTGGATGACTCAGGAGGAGAAGCGGTTAGGTCCATTCATTGGCTGAATGCTGATTGTGTTTTAGACACCTGATGGAATGGACGCAGCCCGAGCAACTATTCGCCATTCACACTCAGATTCCTGACGGAGTTCAAGGTTTGGGCATCGATCTGCGAGCACTATCCTTATCAATTTTGTCAGGGATCAGTCCCGTCCTCTCCCACTGTGACTTATGGCCGGGCAACATGCTCTTCGAACAGAAAGATGGCGAGACTTATCTATTGGCATTTCTCGACTGGCAGACGTTCAAGATCGGTTAGCGCCTCCACAATTTCCCAAATATCACTGAATGCATGCAGGAAACCCACTGATTGACGTCGCATCGATAATCGGATTGAACATGAACACTGAGCATCGGAGAGAGCACACTGAAGCAATCTTGAGGATGTATGTTGATGAAATGACGAGGAGAAAGGGCGGATGCAAGAAGGAATTCGAGATCACTGTTGAGAAGGTTCGTTTATTTTAGATTGAGGGACGACTTTCGAAACTTATAATTGAAGGCTCGCATCCTCCTCGCACAAGCCCTTCAATGGGCCTGCATCGAGCTCATGTTCGCTATAATATTCGCCCCACATGGTAACGAACCCAAACACAATAAAGTTAATTCAAAAATATTTGTAGAAGATCCCAAGGAGGAAGGCAAGGAGATGGGTCCGTTGTCTTCTCGATTGAGGGAATTGATGAACGATGTTCTCGAGAAAGAAACATAGCATAGCCCAATATGAATAAATGATTGAAATTGAGAGAGCGTCGCACATTTCAACTACACTTAGAAACACTGAGAGCCGGCACCAGCACACGCGAGAGAGGAGAGACGGAGGCGACTAGAGAAGAGAAGAGTGGAGTAGAGACGGAGTTATAAAGCTGATCGCTCCCTCTCTCTGTCTGCCATTCTCTCGGTGTTTTCGGGTGCGCAGAAAACATTTCGTCCACACGCAAATAGCGCTCATCTTTCACTCTTCCTATTCTCTTCATCATGAATTTGAGAGCAGCGTGTTGTTGAAAGATATTCGTGTTATATCACTAAAAGCCGCAGCTTTAGTCATGTTCTGGACAATAGCTCTCATCGCTTTGGCCCTCTTCCTCTTCAATGAACTGCACTGGAAGAGAAGGAAGTATCCGCCAGGTAAAGCACGACTTTATTTTTCTTCCCTCATTTTTCCTCCAGGACCAACTCCAATTCCGCTCATCGGCAACGTTATCTCCATTCTCTTGGACTTCCCCGGCATGAACACGTACAAGGAGTGGAAGAGGAAATTTGGTGAGAGCCTTGCATTCGAGTTCTCCCCGGATAGCCAAACTGATCTGCAGGTCCGATCTACACGTACTGGCTGGGTCCATGGCCGATCGTCACTGTGAACGACTACAACCTAGTACAAGTAAGCTGTTTTCGAAGATGGATGATCATTGTCAGAGAGCCTTATCAGTGCCACCCGATAATCTCGAGATCAGTGGGCTTGTGTAAGATGGCTGGAACATCAAAATTCAGAAGATCATGATAAAACAAATTCTGCCTCAGGAAATGTTCGTCAACGATGGCGATTCATACGCTGATCGCGCCTCTTTTGCTGCTGTTGCAGAGTTGTACAGGGGTGAGCGGGAATAGAGGCAGAATCGCATATATTTTCCGTTTTCCTTTGTTTTCACTATTCAACATCATCTATTCAGGCGGAAGCTACGGCATCGCCGACACCAATGGACAAGTGTGGAGGGAGCAACGACGATTCGCCCTGCACACCCTCAGAGACTTCGGATTGGGCAAGGATGAGATGCAGGAGAGGGTCAGTTACTGCGGAAACTTGCTGCAATTTTTCGAATTTAGAACTTCGAAATTCAACCAAAACCCTTCAGATTCTCCACGAAGCCGACGACCTTCTTACTCAACTCGAAGTCGATTGCAAGACGAATGGATCAACAAAACCCATGCAATATCTGGAGAAAACCGTCGCCAGCGTGATCAACCTCACACTGTTCGGATTCAGATTCGATAAGGTTGATGATGCGCTTTTTCTTGAATACCCAAGGCTTTGAGGAGCACGAATCCGAGTTTTATCGTCTGAACAAACTGCTCAAAGACCAAGTGCAAGTGCTGGCTAATCCGTTCCTCATCATCTTCTTCTCCGTCCCGAAACTGGTGTAAGTTGAACATAGGAGACTCAGAAATTCTTGTGGAATCAACGGAAATCGAAAAATTGCAGTCCGTACATTCCCATCGTTCGTGGTTACTTCGAGAAGGTATTCAAGGTGCGAGATGCACTGTATGGATACTTCAACGAGCATGTATGTTTTTCCTGATCCACTATGCTCATTCGCATATCGAAACGTTGCAGATCGCCTCCCACAAAGCAGCCATTGACTACTCTACTGACGAAGTCAATGACTTCTGCGATGCGTACCTGAAGGAGATGGAGATAAGGAAGGACGAACCTGGGACTTCGTTCCAGTGAGAATTTCGGTCAAAATTTAGTCTATTCATCAAAAATAATTCAGCGACAAGCAATTCATCAACGTGTGCGTCGACCTCTGGTTCGCTGGAATGGACACGACAGCGACGACGATGGGATGGGGCACTGTCCTTCTGATGCACCATCCGGAGGTCAGAGATTACTAGGAATGACGCAATCCAACTCCCTTCAGGTCCTCGCCAAACTTCATGACGAATTCGACCGCGTCATCGGTTCTGATCGACTGATCACCACGAAGGATAAAGTGTCTCTTCCCTACACGAACGCCTTCATCAATGTGCGTTTTCATAAATTTTGGGCCCAACAGAAGAAGAGAGTAGAAATTTCCAGGAGGTTCAACGCTGGTCGAACATCGTGCCTCAGAATCTGCTTCGTCGTCTCAACAAGGACGTCACCATTGGTGGAGTGACCATTCCAGAAGGCGCCTCCGTCACGCCCCAGATATCCATGCTGATGATGGATGAAGCGGTAACTGCCTTCATTTTTGCCATCTTGTTAGAGTCGTGATTCTTCAGACCTTCCCCTCTCCCGACGCCTTCAATCCCGATCGATTCCTCGACGATGGAAAGCTGAAGACGTGAGATTCTACTTATCTCACTGATTCGAGATCAAGTGCATTCAGATTCAAGCAATTCCTGCCTTTCTCCGTGGGAAAGAGACAGTGTCCAGGGGAGGGACTCGCGAGGATGGAGCTGTTCCTCTTCTTTGCCAATCTCGCGCATCGATTCAATGTAAGCATTTCCTTCTTTCCTTCGATATCCCAATCCATGTTCAGATCGATTGCGCCGACCCTTTGAATCCACCTTCACTCGTGAAGAAAATGAAGAACGGAGGAAAACCGGGAGAGTTCGAATGCATTCTCAAGAGAAGAACAGTCTTTTCATGACTGCTGATCACAATGTTGAATAAATATTATGAAAAGAACTAATTATCAACGCTATGCCTAATTATTGCTCGTACTTTTCCCTCCTTTATTACTGCTCTCTATGAGAAGATCAGTAACTGGCGTGGGAGAATCGAACCAACTCTTCCTCGACTCCCCTCTCACTCTTCCTTCTTCCTTCTAATGGCCAATCGACTACAAGAACTCGCTCTCGATCTGCAGAGATTGCAGAGGAATCGAAGGGATATCAAGGTGAAACTTACCTTATTATTTCCTTATGAGTTCGAAAAATTCAGACTGACCTCGAGCGTGCCAAAGGCCTGCTTCTCCTCACTAGAATGCAACTGGGAGTGCTGATGATGGACAGACAAAGAGGGAGAATTATCGCCCCTCTCATGATTCCATTCGCCCAACAGAGTATGAGAGGATGTGAGATCGAGGTGAGAATAATAGGAAGCTCTGGAAGAATTCCAGTTCAGGTCCAGAGAATCTCCATGATTCTGGCTGCGAACCAAGTCAATCTCGACAGCGTAACCGCCAATCTGTGCCACGAGATATTGAGAATCCCTCATAACTGAACGGCAATTGTGAATAAATGTTCATTTGCATGTTTTGAGCTTCTGCAGCAAATAATAAAGGCCAAGAACTAGAAAACTATTGAGAAAAATCAGCAAAAGGTTTCTGCGTTCGGGGGGAATCGAACCCCCGTCGAATGCTTGGAAGGCATCCATGCTGACCATTACACCACGAACGCGGTTGGGCTAGAGGAGAAAGTAGTGATAGATAAGGGGTACATATTATCTTTATCAGGGCTTGGATGCCATCAATTCATTTAGACATTTCGTACATTTACCTTCCAGAATTTTATTCTCTTCCGATGGCATTTTTTTAGATATATTAATTCATTACTACATACATCTCTCACTATCCCATTTGTGTCTGTTATTCAACATGAACGCCACATCAACGGAAAACTTGAACGTTTATCATATCAACCGAGAATTTTTATCAAGTGAGGTACATCAAAAATGGCCAAGAGTAACAATTCTAATTAGAATCGAACTATCAACGAACGAAACAATACTCGATTAACACTAGATGATAAAGCTAGATATTCATCCCTGAGGGAATGAGAGATGCACAATGGGTAGTTCATCAAGAGAAGGGGAGGGATATGTACAGAATGGGATGAGGGGGCAGATTAATCGGCGAAGTTTAGCTTATCTTCGCTCTTCATTAGATGCTTCTCATGGTATTGAAGGACAGAAGGATTCTCGTTCAATTCGGCAAGAGCCTGCAAATAATGAGAATGAGTGGGTTGAAAATTGGAGCACGCTTCATTTTTTCGGCGATTCTCCTTGCACAAAAGAATGGTAAATGAACCTCAACGAAGACAGCGTCAGTGTGCTCCACAGTAACTTCTCCAATCTTCGCTCCTGCAGGGACTATCGATCGAACGGAGGAGGTCGAGGCAGGAATGAGGGTACTGTAAAGGATTACCACTGACTTCCAAACTTGGGAAAGAGACAATGTCCGGGAGAGGGACTCGCGAGGATGGACTTGATCCTCTTCTTTGCCAATCTCGCCCATCGATTCAATGTAAGCATTTCCTTCTTTTCTTCGATGACTCATCCCATCTCCAGATCGACTGCGTCGACTCTTCGAATCCGCCTTCACTTGTGAAGAAAATGAAGAACGGAGGAAAACCGGGAGAGTTCGAGTGTATTCTCAAGAGGAGAACAATCTCTTCCTGATTGTTGATCAAAACGTTGAATAAATAATATTAAATGGACTAATGATCACTGTGCCTAATTATTGCTCATTCTATTCTCACCTTTATTACTGCCCTCCATCAGAATATCAGTAACTGGCGTGGGAGAATTCATCCAACTCTTCCTCGACTCCCCTCTCATTCTTCCCTCTTCTCTCTAATGGCCAATCGACTACAAGGATTCGCTCTCGATCTGCAGAGATTGCAGAGGAATCGGAGAGATATCAAGGTGAAACTTGCCTTCTTATTTCCTCACTGATCCCGATAAATTCAGTCTGACCTCGAGCGTGCCAAAGGACTGCTTCTCCTCACTAGAATGCAGTTGGGAGCGCTGCTGATGGACAGACAAAGAGGGAGAAATATCGCCCCTCTCATGATTCCATTCGCTCAACAGAGAATTAGAGGATATGAGATCGAGGTGAGGATATTAGAGAACTCTGGAAGAATCCCAGTTCAGGTCCAGAGACTCTCAGCAATTCTGGCTGCGAATCAAGTTCATCTCGACAGAGCAATCGGCAATATCTGCCAGGAGATATTGAGAATCCATCCTAACTGATTGACAACAGTTAATAAAGTGTAATTTGCATTAATTGAGCTTCTACAGCAAATATTGGACACCAAACCTAGAACACTAATGAGAAAAAATCAGCAAAAGCTTTCTGCGTTCGGGGGGAATCGAACCCCCGTCGAATGCTTGGAAGGCATCCATGCTGACCATTACACCACGAACGCGGTTGCTGGGAGAGGAAGAAAGAAGTGATAGATAAGCGGCACATGTTAACTTTATCAGGCCTTGGATGCCATCAATCAATTTATTTTTCCATTTCATGCATTTACCTTCCAGAATTTTATTCTCTTCCGATGGCAAGTTTGAGATATATTAATACTACGTACATCTCTCACTATCCCATTTCTCTCAGTTATCGAACATAATAATATAATAATATTTATGCGTATTCACAAGGAAGAACGCGGGTACAAATTATAATAGTGAAAATGATGAATCAACGACGACATGAATTAGCAATGACAATTACACAATGGGTCAATCAGAACATGAACGGCACATCAACGAAAAACTTGAACTTTTATCATATCAACCGAGAATTTTCATCAAGTGAGGTAGATCAAAATGGCAAAGAGTAACAATTGTTGCTAGAATCGAACTATCAACGAACGAAACAATACTCGATTAACACTAGAGGATAAAGCTAGATATTCATCCTTGAGGGAATGAGAGATGCACAATGGGTAGGTTATCCAGGGGAGAAGAAGGGATATGTACAGAATGGGATGAGGGGGCAGATCAATCTGCGAAGTTTAGCTTATCTTCGCTCTTCATTAGATGCTTCTCATGGTATTGAAGTACGGAAGGATTCTCGTTCAATTCGGCAAGAGCCTGCGAATAATGAGAATGAGTGGAATGAAAATTGGAGCACGCTTCATTTTTTCGGCGATTCTCCTTGCACAAAAGAGTGGTAAATGAACCTCAACGAAGACAGCATCGGTGTCCTCCACAGTAACTTCCCCAATTTTCGCTCCTGGAGGGACTATCGATCGAACAGCGGAGGCCGAGGCAGGAATGAGGGTACTGTAACGGGTTATGGTAGACTTCCCAACTTAGCGCTTCTTTGAAGGATAGCGTTCAATGCGTTAATGCGAAAAAAGTAAAATATTGTTACCGTACCTCAGAACATCAACTGCTTTCTTCGTTCCTGGCAACTTGCCAAGTGCCTCGCACCACACCGCATACGGTAGGAGCACCGAGGGAGGAAGAGTGGGGATTATTTGGTCACCAGCCAGACTGAAAGAAAGGCTATAATATTGAATCACAACTTTCCCTATAACAATCGAGTTTGGTCAATATTCAACGGCTACAGTATACCTGTCATGCATCTCCTCCTCCTCTGGTCCTGGCACGACCTCCCTTCCGCCGATCGATACCGTACTCCTCGGTCGCAACCAGCATCCAAACCATCGAGAGGACGAGAAACCCGCCTGAGGATCGGTTGCATAATTTTGGTTGGGATAAATAGGTGAAATAATGCCAACCTCCTTCATCTTCTTTGCATGGGCCATCTTCTTGCTGGGAGGGAGATTGGGAGGGGAGAAGGAGGAGGAAGAGAGAGCCGGGTTTAGACAACTGCAATTTTCTAATTCATTTCAGGATGTAACAACCTTCCTCCCCCCATTTAAATCCTGAACGGTATTGCGTTGGTGAATAAAGATTAAAGATTAAAGATTAAAGTTCCTAGTCATCTTCATCGATAATATCCTAACTCCTCACCCAATCTCGAATAGAGTGTGAATCAGTTGACTTCTCCTTCGTGCAGCGTGGGAGACGAATGAGAGGGAGGGAATGGAGGAGGAGAGGAGGTGAGACGCCTGTCTGAATATTCGCTCATTCAATCTGTGCTTTTTTTTAATAGTAGAACGTGATTTTTTAATCGCTACTTTTTCAAATTATAAACAATACAATAACAAACTCTGCGTGCAGGTAGGTCACCAACTCGACGTCGCCCAGTGCGAAGAGACCCTGCAGAGACAAATTGTTCTATTTTTTCTCCTTACGATGAATAATCGAAAACATGAGCTGTCTTTAGCTGTTAAAATATTCCAGTTTGTGCAAGAAAATGTACTTCAACGAAAATAATCTCCTCTACCTTCTCATCGATCTTCAGATGGTGCTGCAGCAGCGAGCGAAGAAACGCATCCACAACCTGCAAGAATATTTCGAAATCGAATATGTAAAAAAAATTAAATGCAGATCAATAAATCAATAATCTCACGGCCGTCTGTTGTGTGGTCGTGCCGAGAGGACAGACGATGATCGGCGAGAGTACGGTAGTCAGCGGCCCTGATATTGATCATTTTAAGGAATAAAATTAATAAAACTACAAAATAATAAGCAATAACAAATGCAACTGACTGCTGTCTCTCCTCCTCAGTCTCAATGGCACCACACATCCATCCTCATTGTCATCTTTCGGTCGAGCGACGAGTTGATCGGGGAACGAGAAGAGAGGCGCCTTCTTCTGAAATTGCTCATCATAGTTTCAGATGCCAACTCCAGTTCTCACCTTCCTCCTGAACCCTCCTCCCTTGTCCTCCTTCTTCTTCCTCTCCAATCCGAAAAGGGCCGTCGCACCAGCATGGAATGCCTCTACGTGATGGCCCTTCCGACGGGCAGATCGAGAGAAATCCTGCAAATCAGTAATTAATTAATCACTATTTGATATTTTTCTTGCATATTTTAGAGAAATGATGCACAGTGCACTGCCATTTCTTGATCCTCCATCCCATTTTGTAGAGAGAGAACCAGCCATTTCTCGCCTCGGCATAATTGGAAGCGCTGGAATTGCTTTGCCATTTTCTCGCTGCCCTGCTCTCTAATTTTCATCGGAGTCATTCCGCACATTCCTTTTATTGAATGTTTCTAAAATACTATAGCATTTCTAGCTTTAAAAAAATACAACCGGACACCAAAGTTGGGAGGAAAATCTGCAAAAGCGCGATTCGACAAAACAATGACCACTATTGTCAATCCCCCCCTCTTCTTCCCCTCATATGAGTTGATGGAGAGGGGGAATCGGAGCCTGCAACCACCACACAAACTCCTTCCTTCCCTTTGCGGTACTAAATCTGAATTCTAGAAAAACAACGGGACTTTCGTCTGCTATCGACGTTTCTTGCATGTGTCACGCGTCAAAGCATCGTTGCTCTGATATTTCAGAGCCATTTTCGAATTTACACCGCATTTTACTTCAGATCCACCAAGAAAACAAATATTTGAACTCGTCCTCATCATTTTCAATATTATAGAATACTCTGGTACAACCTCGTGCCCTCGCGTATCCTCTCATTTCCCATTTTCGAGCCTTGCAATTTCACGCATGCTTTCCGTATCTCGCTAATAACAACCTTCCTATGGGAAGGGAGATGAGGAGAGGGGAGGAAGACTCTCATAATTGACATACGCCCGAGTACTATCGTACACTGGAGGCTATCATTTACTTTTCTTGTCTACCAATAAGTTGTCCCTTCTCGACAGTAACCGTTGACCTTTTCACTGTCTCCCCTTCTTCTTCCACTTTGAATCACCTTGATAATTCGATTGGATCCCTTCCACTTCTTTCATCAATCTCATTCCCTCCGTTTACCAACAAAAAGTTGTCGAGAAGGCAAAAAGCGCACGCAATCTCATCAATTCCTGACCTTGAGAACTTCATCAAGTGTAGGCCGAAATTTCGTGATTTACCATCGAGATTGGAATCTATATGAGTTTTCGACATTCACTGTGACCTCCTTCTCAGTCATTTTCTTGCTCATTATCCTCCTCATTGACCTACCCGAATGAAGAAAAGGGAAGAGCGACAGAGAGACCCCATTACAATTTCAACCCGTTTATTGCATTCTCCCTCCCACCTGACACTTCCCCTTTATTTATGGACTGTAGTGGTCACTCGAAGAATGAGCGCGCCCTTCACAACAAAGGGATATTTCAAACTTTCGGCCCAGCAGGAGCAAACCATACCGGCCTCACGCAATTCAATTCAAATCTCGAACAAAGTGATATTTTCCATAGGTTTCTGGGAATTGTCTCTGTACTATTGCTTGAATTAGCGCCGTTACGCAACGAATTCGTCTGCCGAGTGTGAGAAATTAGAGCTTAGCCTCCCCCCCGCGCTAACGAGTGCGCAGACTAAGGCAATTAGCATGGAGGCTGCGCAGTTCAGCATCCGTATAGGACAGTCGAATATCAATCAACAGTGAATATAATTTACTCAGCCTCCATCAGATAAACCAGGTCCGTACTACTCAGAAATAATATCTATGCCAATAAGGGAATCTTTCTTCCGGAAGTATCCCTCCTTCCTCATTCACGAGATCGGAAATTAGCAGATCCCCTCTCGATTCATCACTCCCTCTTCTCCCCTCGTCTAAAAATCCCTCTCACATATTTCATGAATCCCTAATCACTCTCCACTTCCTCCGTTCACTTCCACACTCAATTGCCCTATGCTAATTCCTCTCTCGTAACATCTAATCTTCTCATCTGTGCACCTAATTCCAGTATTCATCCCCCTCCCTC
>LS579087.1:65346-82230 GCA_900490775.1 Pristionchus maxplancki
GTGTACATTCTCACACACTTCATCTCAGCTGCCTCTTTTTGTGCTCTTAGTTTAGTGACTCTGTGAGACACCATAAGACAACTTTATGTCTCTTTTCTCCTCCCTCAGCGGGGGCGCACACACATATTACAATGTGCCAACGATCTGGTGGCGGAGAATATCTCGTGAGAGATCCACCCCGATTTCGTGTCAATTTCATGTCCGACCAGGCAGTTGATTGACACCTCGGAGAGAATCACATGAAAATCCCCGCAGTAGACAAGCGAAGGGAGAGGAGGGTCCAATCAAACCAATGAAATCAATATTTCAGATCATCCCGTAGTCGCTCCTGAACTTCTGCCTCCCAAGCCAGAACGATTCTCGCTCAATTGCCCTCATGTCGCTGATGCAGACAATAAAGATGTTCGTTCGCAAACTCGGAATTAAAAATTGATCATCTAAACAATAATTAATTAATTTTTTTTTTCGTCTAATTAAGGTGCACATCGAGGTAACTTGGACTCTCGACGACACGGTTCTGCTCAAGATCCGAGATGGAGAGCCAATCGTCCAATTCAATCGATCCAGCTTCCATAAGAAGAGTTGGCATGGTAATGCAGTCAATTCTTCAGCTACTAACTCGGATCATTCAGGCAAGGACGTGGTTCGAGTCGGACTCTCGGGCGATCGCTACATGTTCAACTACGATGAGTTGACTGGTGATTTCGTGATGGAGATCAACGAGGTTCGAATTGTATTCACTGTCACAATTAAATTAAATTTTCAAATTTCAGGTCCAACCCTTTGAAGATTTCGGCAGTTGGCAGTGCCACATCACACGACGACGTGGAGCTGAAAGCATATCCGAGTCGACGAGGAAAGTTATCGTGGCGCCGCCTGGAGCCACTGAGCGACGTGCAGCCGCCGCTGCTGCAGCTGCCAAGGAGAAGGCCAGACCACAAGCGGTATGTGCTCTTTCGGAACACTCGCAATTGCACGACGCACTATAGAATCTCGTCTGATCTCTCAAGAACGCTTCACGAACTTAGTAGGCATTCCGAGTATTCTCTCTCTCTCTGCTCTCTCCACATTTCTCTTGTCTCTCATCTTCTCTAACCTCGTGAGACTCATCTGATCCTCTTCACTTTAATAGCCATTTCCTACTTCGGCTCCTTCTCCTCCTCCTTTCCATCATCATTCCTCCTCTCCTTTCACTACTCAATTTCGCAAAGAGAATCAGGAAAGGCAGACGGGGAGAGGGAGGCGGGGGTCGAACAAATTTCGGCCCCGGCGCCGCGCGATTCAACTGAAAGAAATGCAACGGAAAAATAGACTGAGCAAGCAAAACATCAGCCGAGCGCGGCTTAGAGGGAGCTGAAGATTCAGAGATTATCTCAAGAACTCTTGACAAAATCACACGGTAGAAAACGCCTCCAACTTTAACGGATCGTGCAGGCAAACTAAGAAGTGCTACTGCCATATTTGAGAATGAATTGAGGGTAGTGTTCTCGAGTTCTACACCCTTCAAGTGGGCACTACAGCATTAGCACGCAATGGGCCCTCTGGGACTGGCACCTCTCTTCCCTTCTTCTCTGATCAAGAGGGACCAAGGAACACCTCTAATCCCCTCAATCATCTCTCTTCGTACCATCTGCTGCAGTGTCAAAGGCTCGTCCACTTCACATATTGGAGGTCCAATCCCGATAGGGATCTCCCCCTCTTCCACGAGGTGGCTACTCGAGATCCAGCAAGAGATCTCATTACCGGACTCTAATGACAAAATTGCATTAGAGTTCTCGAGGCCCTCTCGAGAACCCCCCACTGGTCAGTCCATGCAATCCCAGGGAAGGGACAATCTCAGGAAACACGACCCCAAGGGGTGGTTCGAGAGAGAAGCCTATCAATCTGTCATGGGGGCGTCTGCCAGGTTGTGAGAATATAATAACCGCTTTGAGGAGAGAGCAGTGAGAATGAAGGGGCAATAGAAACAATGGGCCACCTGGTCAATCTCATCCTACTCGTCATACAAAAGAACTGCAAACGACTTGGGGGTCATTGAATCAGCTGCCCGCTTCAAACTCGAATCTATCACGATACCCTCCCGCCTCATCCATCTTGGAGAGTGTGAATTGTCCTATGCATGTGTTCCTTAGGGGAGAAGGGACGACAGCTTGAGACAATGGTCGTTAATCACACTCTGAGTGCCATCCCTCCCGTTCTCATTGACAATTCCGGGAACAATACATGACACGGAATTGCATGACATCCGGTTGTACATCTAATTGACGATACCCTGTTCAAGCAATTCATGACAACGCAACAACAATCACCGCACGTCTCATTGACTTTGCAGTATTTTGTTTGAATCACCTATCAGTTCCTCTGCGTAGAAAACGAACAGGACAGGGATTGAAAAGCGTTTCTCATCACTTATTCTCTGGCTCCATACGGTCTGTTGTGCGCAGACAGGGGAAGAGGGGCACAATCACATTCTTCGTGACAGATTCCCATCCCGTTAAATGGAGTGACTGAATTAGTGCACGCAAGGGTCGTTAAATTCTCAACAATCTTGCGCGATCTCTGCAACCTTGAAGCGAGGAGATGATCCGACTGTTGATTTTACAGCCATCATCACTCGAATTGAACCAGGGAGGTTAAGGGCTCGTCGACCTCTTTCGGGGGGCTCTCATTAATTACATCCGATCAACTAGCCCACACTCGATACCTAATTATCATAATACCCGGCTGGGAGATATCTTGTGTATTGTCTCTCAATCTCGTGTGCCAGAGGACTCAAGTGGCATGTCTATTCAAAGTTCTGCAAGTGTCTGAAACTGGGGGATGAATTCCGGAGAGACTCATCTCCACGAATGACAAGTGTGGCGGCGCTTTTCACTCACTCCATTTCGCACGCGTTGCTCAGCCCATTTCTCAGTGTCGAATTAGTAAGAGAGGAACTGGGGAAACGGGCCCCTCGGGGGGATTTGACGAGAAATACTGACAACTCTGCGGCCACTTCATTTCACTCGAATTGACGGAACCAAAACGATTCAGCAGAAAAGAGATGGCTTGCGCATTCGGAGAGGGATTAATGAAGGGACTCAACGAAAAAGGGAAACGAACAATGCTGAAGCATCATCATTACCATTGCAGACTACAGCTGGCTACCGTACTGCGGAAGGGAGTGGGTCTCACCACGCCTACCCCAAGGCGCGCATCGACTACGGTAGAGAGGAAGAGGAATATCAGACCAGGACAACTCAGAAGTTCTCTGCCTTCACTCGGCCCGATCAGAACTCTGTACAAATCAGTCGGTGAGTAATCAACAACACACAATGTAGTTCTACTTTTGCCAGTTCTACAAATGTTTCAAAAAAATCAATACCAATTCTTTCAGAGACAGTACTGATCGTCGTCGTCAGACCGTCGTCTTCGATCGATCAGTCACCAAGGTACCGTACCCCATTCATCGATCAATCAACACCTCAAAGCTACCGTACTTAATTCTTCCCTTCAGGACTATCGTCAGCACTCGATCGACTACGAGCTTTCAATGGCCGATGACGAGAACGACGATTTTCGCTACGAAGGCTACTCGAAACGCGCCAGGGCTGCGGCCATTGGCACCAACGGAGCGACTGCTGGCGCCTTCTCGGTGTCCCTTCTTGCGGTTACTGTAGCTTTGTTGCACATTGTACGTTTCTAGTCCGTCTGTTACCGTACCCTCACCATATAGTCAGATAGAGTATTGCACCTCTTCCCTTTCCCTGTTTCTGATCGCCTTACGAGTCCTTCTTTCCACCCCCCATTCAGATTGTAGAAATTGTATCGTAGATTCATACTGTTTCTCACTTCAATCGGGTTCCTGTCTCTGTCCCAATTGCCTCATCTTCCTTCTTCTCCCAACGCATCTCGTTTCATCTGTTTTTTATCTGTTTCATACTTTTCACAGATCGCACATGATAAAAGTATATCATTTTTGAAGGCGATATACGAAAAATGCAAACTATCAAAATTAAAAATAAATGGCTCACTTTTGCCTTCATCGCATACTCCAACGCGCTCTCCACCAGAACGAGATTGCCCATCGATCGATCGAGGAGTCGCTAATATATTTCATTTAATTTTTTTTTACAATCAATGAAAAAAGGATCCTTCGTTCTACGATGTAGAACACGAACCTGCGCGAAATCGGGCGAGTGGAAGTTGAATAGGGAGACGGAGAGAGGCGCCATCGATCCGCGCACTCCCGATCGAGAGAGAAGATGACGCTCGAGGGAATCTGAACTCAAGAATAGCATCTTTGACTACATAGAATACATTCAGTGGTATACAAGGAAACGCACTGGGTTACGTGAATAAAAAGATAATCTCACAACATTTCGCTCTAAGCACATGGTTATCATTTATCCTGGGATCAGCAGAAAGATAACCACCAACCGAATGCTCTACTCGACGACGGCGCCGCTCCCTCCGCAGCCAATCTCTTCCTCGCCTCCTTCACAATGTACTGCTCTCTCGTCTTCGCGTCGAGACCATCGACTACCGTATCTACAGGTTACTGTATCACACCATCTCGACCTATCTCTACCGTACCTTCCCCGTCACTCTCCTCTCCACTCGCATCATCGTGACTCTCCTCTGCATCGATGGACGAAGAGAGGGAGTGGAGATCGCCCAGAGGAGGGACCTGAAAGGAGGGGAGATTAGTTACAGAGATCACTTGAAAGTTGAAGAATTAAATAAAAAAAATTGCGTCTCATACCTCGCCGGTGCATTTTGCGACTTCGCTTGACTGTGGGAGAGGCGAGAAGGCGGGTGCGAGTACCTGTGAATATATTTTTAACTTCATCCATTACTTTATGATATAATGGCACTAAATTTTATTTCACATTTTCTAACCAGCAACCTCACCTGTATTGGATACGTCCCCTGCAGAAAGGTTGCAGTCGATCGTAGTGATCGAGTCGTCAAACGAGATAACATGCAGTGACTGGAAGAGAGATCAAAGGAGTCAAGGGAGATGGAAGGATGAAGATAAGCGAAAGATCAAAGATCAGATACAAAAAAATACGTGAAAAGAATCAAAAGAAGGGAGAGGACACTCGAGAGAACGGCACGTATAACCCCCTCCCGTGACAGCAGCCAAATGCTCTTATAGCGCAGGGGTAAGTGTTGTGGTCTGTCACCCGTTTCACGCGGGTTCGATTCCGCCTGCCCCAAAAGTTCGCTTGATGAATTGTTATCCCTGTCTGAATGTTTGAGAGGAAGGAAAAACGTACTGACGAACTTTTGCTCTATTTTTGCTGACATAATCAGGCATGGCATGGAAATCCAATACGAAAAAGATGAAAAGTACCGAATTGAAACGATCAGCTTTATTGTACAACAACAATGCAACAATCTACTCAACGTACACCCGTACAAATCATTTTACAACGGAAACGAGATCGAAACTGGTATTAGATAACGCATTCTGAGAAGAGCATAAATAAGTGATTCTACAACAATGAAACGTAACATGCTACTGAAACATTTCCCACACCCGTACAGACTACCGTATTCCTCTCTACCGCATCCCTCAGAGGGGAAATAAACTGGCTGAGATTGCCTCGCTCAATTTCGATCGATGCTCCTTCGGCGCTCGAATGTTCGTGTGCAGTCCATCGGCAGTGAGAGTGATCACCGCGTTTAGCTTATCCTGGAACGAAAATTTTTATGATTCCGCTCCAAATCTTTGCACTAGGAAATCATGGTGATATAACTATTACCCTACTGTTTTACTACTGTTATCGAAAGAGTAAAATAAACTAACAATAGTGAAGAGTGTCTTTCCCTCGTCCTTGCTGACGACCGCAGGGAAGCCCCCTCTCTGAAGAAAAACGAATTATCTTGACATCTAAATCATTGTCACATTACTAATAGTCTTTCTATAGGCAATTCTATCACAGTAGAAACTTCCATTGATGACAACTCACGGCGAGACTTTTCGTGAGTGTGTCCACCGTCAATCTGCCCGTGAAGGCTGGTCGTGTCGAGATCGTCGATGAGGAAGGAGGCGGCTAAACATGTCATGCAATTTATTATTGTTTTTTTTATAAATCTCTACTTATGAAAGTTCCTCCACGG
Source organism: Pristionchus maxplancki (assembly GCA_900490775.1). Taxonomy (NCBI): domain Eukaryota; kingdom Metazoa; phylum Nematoda; class Chromadorea; order Rhabditida; family Neodiplogasteridae; genus Pristionchus; species Pristionchus maxplancki. Next base: position 71,455 of record LS579087.1, read on the forward strand.
CACCGATCTCCCGAATTGTTCACAAAACTAGTCATATAACACGTGTCTTCTGAGAGATTGCAGGACCCCCCGGCACTAGGAGCCCCAAGTTTGACCGATTTTCTCGAAACTTTTATGGTGAAGTACTATGGAAGAAAGAAAAACTTTAGCGCTTTTCGTTTGTCCCAAAACCGGCTTTTAGGTATTTTCCGGTTCTAGACCCGGCCCTACCATATCTCAGCTCCCCGATGTGCTAGAAGGTCGTGCATAGGCTTAAAAAATCCGAAAAAAATATTCTGAACAACTTTACAGTTGACATGAAGAAGATTCGACAAACTTTTCAGTTCGAAAACTTTGAAAAACTGATTTCAAAATTGAAAAAAATAATTTCCCTGGATCGGGGACCCCCCCTTTCAGGGTCAGCTGAGCACAGATTCGGACTCTACATACTTTACTTAGTTCACAAAAAATTTTACCCAAGGGCTGGAGGGGTGCGGAAAGCAGTTATGAGCCAAAAATGGCCTCCAAATGGCTGTTTTTCAGGACCGATTTTTTGAACATCCCAATTAATTGGTCCCACAGGAAAGTTAGCGCTCCAAAAACAGCATTTCAAGTGATTACTGCCCTAAAAGAAGTATTCTGAACACTTTTTGAGGTCAGTTTCTCGATTTTCAATTTTTTGAAATTCAAAAATTTCAAACTCAATTGAATTTCCTCCAAACTCGCTGAAATATGAAATATTGATGACTAGGGTGAAATCCTGTAAAAAACACTTCTAGTTCAACATAGAAAGCAACTGGAGACAAATGACGAATTTGATATCTGGTCATAGGTTGGTCGTTTCTGAAGAGGCCTAATGAAGCTGAAAAATGGCTGATATAGGTTAAGGTGACCAAGTTCAACTTGGAATTTGCATCCTTCTTGATTCCACTGCTAGTTCAGCGGATATATTTAATGCTTTTGAGCTGAATCTAATGGTTTAGGAGCTAAATTAAGTATTTTCTTTTAGGGTTAATCCGAACAAATATGTCGCGTGTGAAATCGTGGATTCCTGACCGCAGTTTCCTAAAAAATAATTGATAATCTTCCGATCCAAGTTTCGACAGAATGAGCCGTTTTTCAGCTTCATTAGGCCTCTTCAGAAACGACCAAACTATGACCAGATATCAAATCCGGCATTTGTCTCCAGTTGCTTTCTATGTTGAATTAGAAGTGTTTTTCGACAGGATTTCACCGTAGTCATCGATATTTCATAATTCAGCAAGTTTGGAGGAAATTCAATTGAGTTTGAAATTTTTGAATTTCAAAAAATAGATTTTTTCAAAAAATTTGAAATTCGAGAAACTAACCTCAAAAAGTGTTCAGAATACTTCTTTTAGGGCAGTAATCACTTGAAATGCTGTTTTTGGAGCGCTAACTTTCCTGTGGGACCAATTAATTGGGATGTTCAAAAAATCGATCCTGAAAAACAGCCATTTGGAGGCCATTTTTGGCTCATAACTGCTTTCCGCACCCCTCCAGCCCTTGAGTCAAATTTTTTGTGAACTAAGTAAAGTATGTAGAGTCCGCATCTGTGCTCAGCTGACCCTGAAAGGGGGGGGGGGTCCCCGATCCAGGAAAATTATTTTTTCAATTTTGAAATCAGTTTTTCAAAGTTTTCGAACTGAAAAGTTTGTCGAATCTTCTTCATGTCAACTGTAAATTCTTCATGTCAACTGTTGTTCAGAATATTTTTCCGGATTTTTTAAGCCTATGTACGACCTTCTAGCACATCGGGGAGCTGAGATATGATAGGGCCGGTTCTAGAACCGGAAAATACCTAAAAGCCGGTTTTGGGAAAAAAGGAAAGCGCTAAAGTTTTTCTTCCTTCCATAGTACTCCACCATAAAAATTTCGAGGAAATCGGACAAACTTGGGGCTCCTAGTGCCGCAGGGTGGCCGTTTTCCTGCATTCTCTCAGAAGACACGTGATAAATTGAAAAAGGGTTCTCACCACCAGAATCATCTCGTTGTCATAGCAATTGAGCACTCCCTTGAGTGAGCAGACTCCTCTATCGGGATGGTTCGTGAATCCACGCGGCTTCAGCTGAGCTGCGATCTGAAGTAATGCTGGCATTTCTATTTGTAATGATAAATGAGATACGGAAAAGAGCAAAAAATTTAAATTATGTAAAATGAAACATTAATCTGAATGCAAGGACAAAACTACTGTCATTATATCGTACATCGGGATGAATTCTGATCTTCCTCTTCCTGTTTTTGCTCGGAATATTCGCAGTCTCTTCGTGACGGAGAGCAGTGATCGGGTTCTGAATTATTTACATCAGAGTTAAAAAGGGTAGAAAGGGGGTATCAAAAAATAACAAGGTTATCCGAAAAATCGAGTGAAAAACGTCGAGGTATGAGTTATTTTGGCCATTTTTTCATTGAAAGCAACAATGTATGCCAATTTTCACCAGAAAACCACAAGGTATGAGTTATTTTGACCATCAATTCTGGGGTACCTTTTTAACTCTGATTTACATATTATTAGAATTTGAGATTCAAAATATAATTTAAAGTTCCCCTCCACACACTTTGGAAATAATTAAGATTAGAATTTCCGCATTTTTTTTCTCCGTGGACCAATCGGCTTGAAAATTTGTTTTGGTAATTAACGTGACGCCAAACTATCGAAAACGAAGTTTCAAGTCGATTGTTCCAGCCTGGAACTTCCAGGGGTAGCCGAGATATGAGCCGAGGAAAGTAAATTCTCAATCTATTTGAGAAGTGTGTGGAGGGAAACTTTAATGAATTATAATATTAAAAACAAACATAATCGATGCTCGTATTCGGAATGTCTGCTTGTCCTCGCGTGTACGCATCGGGAACCACCAGCACCTGTGAATATGAAACATAAGGATCAGAGGAGCACCTTCTCTAAACAAGTAAATCGTTCTAATGGTCAGATTTTTTTCTCTAGATTTCAGCAGACTCACGACAGGTTTCAACTCGGGGAGGATGTTGTGGTTGAGCTGCCAGAAGTCGACACGGCAATCGACCGGATAGTAGAGGCAGCTGGAGAGAAAATGATTTATTCTGTATTCACTCGCAAAAAAAATAAAAATAATTCTCACCGAATCTTGAGATCTTCAAAGGGGCCGTACACCTCGGCCGGCGAGTACTCGGGGTCTGTAAAGTCAGCAATTTACTACTTTCCCCTCGATGATTCGCTTCGTCCTACCCTCCCACTCACCCGAAATGATGACTGCATTCCTCGGATCGGATCCCCACATTTCGATGAGATGTGGAGCGTCGCCCAATCGGAGAGATGGATGACCTGTGTGAGTCCAGGATGAAACAATGATGTCGAATGATGAACATTTTAAAAAGTGAAGGCGAGGGAGAATTAAATTTGACGGTAACCAACCAGTGATGACCACACAGGGGGTTCTCAACTCCCTCGAAAAGTCTCCGTAGATGTTATCGTACACTTTGATCTTCCTGCTGTCCATCATCTGCAACGATTTCGTTTACGATTAGCAACTCAATCTAACAAAAGAGAAGTCCAGTAATCCATAATCATTAATCCAATACGCAATCTCATCTACCTGGTGGTGTCTGAATGGTTCCTCTGGCATGTAAACTCGCTCTTGATGGCCATCCGAGAGCCTGCAATAGAAAACTTTAGATTTGCAAACAAGATACACCTTCTATAGAATACACCAAATAGAGCACCAACATTATCATTCTGTGCAACCTCAGTCTATCAGGTGGAGAAAAAAGTGTTCAATAATATAAACAAGTATTCAATAGACATTACTCACCACTCCGGGTAGACATTGGCGAATGCGAGTGCTCGTTTGGCGACGGGTGATATGACGTAGATGGGAATGTCCATCGCCTGAGAGATTTGTGTTTCAGGGATTGAAACAAACAAAAACAGGAATGCTAGTGTTATCGATCAAGGGCAAAATAATGTATGTTTTAAAGCAATTATTGATTGTAATTAATTAAACTACATACCGAATCGAGCGTTTTTGCGAGAAGATCCAGTAGGTCGAACATGAGTCCGCACGGATTGATCTGACGAAGGAATTTATTAATTCCCCGAAACAACCAGTTACATTTTGGTTTCAACAGCACTAACAAAAACAATTAAAATTACCGGCAGGATGACTGATCCCTGCTGCTTCACTGTCTCCACTACAGCGGCCATTAGGGCCATCGCGTTCTTCTGCAACCATGTCAAATAAAATAAATGTAACATTAATATTAAACTCCATACCTCTGGGTTGTTGTCTCTCAACGTGCAGAGTGAGGTGACAACCATCGTGTCCAAGTCCTTGAATGGTTTCCAATCGACTGCTCGAGTGTGCAGGGAACGATTGGACGAGGCAGAGAGGTACCCGAACTGAACAGAGGGTACAATTATGATGATGATCAATGATATACTCGTTCTCGTTATTTTTAATGTTGATTATAAATTAATTAAATCAGTATTAAAAATATCCCTCACCCTCTCAGCATCTTTGGACACAATCCAATTGCACGATCCGATTGCGTATCCACTACAGTACGACGTCGCCTTGATATTACCGTCGATTGTCTGCGATGGACCATTTATTAATATTCAGGTCAATGGGATAAAAAAACCATTAATCCAATATTCGAATGTCCACTCACCACAGGTTGAGTGAATGCGACCACTTTGACTCTCTCGAGTGCCGCCTTCATCGTTTCTTCACTGTACATCTCCTTCCATTCGAGGGGAGATCGCATCGGAGGATTGAGAAAATCACTGCAAGGGTCGATGTTAAATTTTTTTTAAAAAGCCAATTTGCTTACTACTAGTAGAACGTAGATTGACCACGAAACATTCGAATGAGTGTGTAAATGAGAAAACTCACGCGTACACCTCCGGATCCTTCCATACATCATCCGATGCATTGTGAGTAACTCGCTCGAAGTATTCCATCAACTCCTCCATCATCAATCTGAACGAATAATGGATAGAAGTGATATTGCATCTTGGATTCCAACAAAATAAGAATTATTCATGGTGAATGGAGAATACTACTGACGTTCCATATTGAAGTGTTGGCTCGGAAGCGTACACTTTTCCACAGAATCCTGTGCCTTCCGTGTAGAAAGGGAGGGCGAGGAGGGAATTCCAATTGGAGATAAGGATTGCATCCACTTGGTCCATCGACATAGAGCACATCTGATATTATTAATTTTTAGAGGAATCTAGCCATAAATGCAGGGAGAAAACGGAAATATTAATACAATATATATGAAAATAATTCCTTACAGGCACAGGGTGCATCTCGGGCATCGTTTCCACGAAGTGCTTTCCACAGATCTGTTTGATGTAGTGGAGTTCCGTTGAGGGATACGAATCGCAGCGCTTGAGTCGCTCACTGCAAGGGCGAAATCAGTGTTCACTACTTTTTTTTTACAATTGATGAAGCTGATTAAAAGACGGCATTTAAACGATAACATGTACTGGAAAGAAAGTCGTACCTCATGCTGTACATGAATGGAGTGAAATGTGCGAGCGAAGCCATATCCACTGCGCAGTCCATCATGATCGTCGTATTCGGGAATCTCATGACCATGCACGGCCGATTCGGCGTCCATGCCATGCATGTCTGAATGAAAGAATATATTACAAAGTTATCAACCTCAAAATTAAAAGCTGTCTCTCGTCTTCTCAAAGTCATCTCAACTTTCAGAAACGCACCACTTGCATGCAGATGGGAGCCGACGTCTTCGACATGGCTTCTAAAAGCCAATAATGAAGAAGAACGGCGTAATATCGTCGTATAACAGACAAATGAAGTTCGGAAATAAAAATCTCGACCGGAATTTACTAAATTAACATCCATCTTTTACGAAAGTTTGAACTTTTTTCGTACAGTATTCCTTAACATTTCATGGTATCGTGCACTGACTGTTTTATTCAAATTTCAATAAATTAGATACACGGTATTAAATAATTGGTCAATTAAAAAAAGAGAATTACGGTGAAAAGGAAATTAAAATAAAATAATTAGGACAGCGGAAAAGATAAATATTCGATTTTTTTTTATTTCGTTCGATTCCGTATCTCGAGATGGTATCCATATTGCACTAGCCAGATGAGAGGAAAAAGTTATTATTATCGTCAATATTAAACAACAACACAACGGTCTCAAATCTCCTCCATAATGGCCTTCAATCTTCTACTCAATGGTCCATCGTCCTGTCCCTCTTCTGGTTGATCTGCAGTTGGATTGAAGACGGCAGTGAAGACGAGTTGGAGGGCCGCCCACTTGAGAGACTCGCGATACATCTTGATTACCTGAATAGAATTAGATTAGAATCTTGGATGTTACGGATTTCTGAATATTTACTTACCGTATCTCTATCGAAGTTGTCCTTCTCCGTGAATCGATCCTTTCTCTTCTCCATCTCGGCCAGATAGAAGTCGATCAATTCCAATTCGTGAAGTCGTCGATTCTCAGGAGTCAGGCAGACTCCGATCGCCGATGCGACGTCCAACAGCGCGTTGCCTGCAATATCGATTGATACCGTACCTCAATCAACCGTAACCATGGTCATAAGACTCACCGACGCTTGCACACTGCCAATCCACCACCGCCATCAGTGTTCCCTCAGGGTGATCCTTGGTCTTCTCGAACAGCATGTTGTTGGGCCAGAGATCGCAGTGAGTGAGGGTGTGAGGGAGCGACTGAAGGGAACTTTGAGATCAAAGATCAAATCGAGCTTTAAACCTTGGCGAAATCGGGGTATTCATCCTGCAGTTTGACGGTGTTCTCGACGAAGGAGAGAAGTGCTCTGAAGATTAGAGATCAACGATCATTTTTTCGAAGATCTCCTAATCAATAATTCATACTTTCTCTTATCTCCATCCTTCGGCAGCCATTCCTTCTCAGCGAGTGCTCCCACACAGTGGACGCCCATGCCTACGATGGCTTCATGGCATACCTTCTTGTCTGTTGTCGGGAACTGACAAAGGATAACGTTGGATTACAATTCAATTTCGAAAATGAGTACCTTCTTCTCCGCACTAAGATAAGCGCTCTGGTATCCGGCGATACATCGGATGATGCTCTTGACCTGAGAGATCAAAGATCAACCTGATCTATGGATCCTTCACTTACGACATCAACAGAGTATCCCTTGGTGAAGTCGACGTCGCTCGTCATTCTGCCCGAAAGATCCTCCATGATGAGCACTCCCTGTAGAACAATGTCTCGTTTTCCATCAAATCGTTATTTCGCTCACCTCTCTTCGCTCGCACTTTCTTCCTCCGTAAGTCCTCGCCAATCTCTCCACATCCGTCTTTTCTCCTCCATCCGTCAAATAGCCCTCCACCCACTCGTACAGATCGCACTCGCGGTCGTGCACGTTCTGGTGCAGTCCCACCGACCCTTCTGAAGTGTGCAGCATTAGGATACGGCAGAATCGTGAAAATTGAGCAAAAATGCACTGCGTGTGTCATTAGTAAAAGTCGCACCCGTTCCGGTGATGTTTCCACTCGGATTGGTGATCTTCACCGCGTACGACTTGTCCCCGATGCTCACTTTGTAGAGCAACGAACAGAAGCCGCGACCCTCGCCCAATCTCTCGAAGGTGAAGGAATCCTGAGAAAAATAGGTCATTCCGGTCAATTCACTGAGATGAAAAAATGACCAACCTCATCGTTGACCTCCTCTCCGTGCTTCCTCAACAGAGCGACGATATCCTCCCTCTCAGGAGTCAGCACAACAGATTCGGCCATGGCAGACGTCCGAAGTAACTAGGAACTGAGACTAACAGACAGAGGGGAGTTTTAAAGGGTGGCCGGCGGGTAGGAGTACACGCGCAACGTTGTGCAATAGCCAGTGTGCACGCTCTTTCTCTCGTCTCTCCACCTCTCCCTTTCTCCCTCCCCTCGTCTGTTTTGCTGATCGTTGATTCAAGCATATCTCATGCTCTCTCCATTTGAGATACACACTCGATGTCAGAGAAACGATAGACTGTGGGAAAGGGAGATTAGTCTGCGCCGATTCGCATTCTTTTATGTGTGTCTCGAGTGTGTATGAAGAGTGCTCGCATACGAGATGTGAGCCTTGCGTATGTCTAACAACAAGCTTGATTACCAGAGCTACTATCGTTTGCGTTTAAAAAATATATATTTGGAAACAAAGCGACGCCAGCGGGCTAATAGAGACTAGACGTTTGCGTCTACCTTCTCAGTCGCTCACAATCGGTTCACTCTACCAATCTTTCCTCACTCTCATCATTCGAAGATGCGCCCAACTCCAACTGAAAATAAAATTCGTCAAACGTCGAAGAAAAAGAAGGTAAAGGAAACGAACAATTTTTAATGAAAAAATGTCTATTTTTAGTCCAATATTCCGACTCTTCCGGATGATTTACTCTTCATGATATTTCGTGAAATGACAACAAAAGAAAGGTCCTGTATGGGCGCGTCGTGCAAACGATTCAGAATAATTGATTTCGAGCTTGGAAAAAAATCATTCACATCAATACATGTTGTTTGGGTGAGTTGGATGTTCATTTCTTCTCAGCTAATCGCATTCCTTTTCCATGAAGATTATCTCCCATTAGCTCTGTATATATCTTTCCTTCGCTATTTTATTTATCCTTTAGATTTCCTAAACTTCATAGACTTACTATATATCTACAATAAACTCAACAGCGTTTCTCATTGACTTCGATTTAGCTATCTCAAGCATAATATTCTTCAGAATCCTTCTTTACACTTCGTGAAAATCGAGGCACCGATGACGAACTATTGTATTAAGGGAGTCTGGAATGCTCCGGTTCAATTATCACCGCACAACATGAACCTCTTCCGAAAAGCACAGACTAATACGTTGAACTTCTTTATTGTAAGAATCTTTGTTGCAATTTGCTTGATTGATCACGATTGATTTCGAATATTTGATATACATATTATTACTCAGGATAATACAATGGATAATAATGAATACAATGGAAGTGTCACTAATGAGCCTGCTATTGAAAACCTCTTACAATTTGTCAATGCTGTACAATATCAGCAATTACGAGTTTATATCAACGGAAATCAAGACTGTTCCGAACTGTGAGTTTTTTGTTGGTAATAAATCGTCATAATAAGTGGAAAGAGAATATTTTTTAAAAATAGGTTGTTTGGAATTTCGAATACAAATTAGATAGTTCTAATTAGACATGTACTTATTATGCCACTTTCAGTTCCATCTTTCCAACCTTAGTTAGAAATCGAAATCTAGAAAAAGCGGAAGTCTACCTTTTCCTCGGAAGTCCCTCTTCATCTCATAACATTCCTCGGACTCGAGAGTTGCTTATGAAGCTTCCCAAGATAGACAGATTCAGATTACAATGGAAAACAGAACATCAAACTGTGGTGAGGCTACTAGATAAGTCAACTTAGAAAAAGTAATGATTTGAGAGTCGGGATCATGCGAATGAACGTATCCTCGATGATACTACTTTATCTCATGTCATCACCCAATCGAATCATGCTGAACTTTCTATGGGGGACTTCTCCGTTCAAGGATTAATAAACGCATTTGAGGTGAATATTTGCGACTTATCTTTACTACTCATCAGTATTTTAAATAACTTATAATTGAATAATCTCAGCACGTTTGCAAATCGAATCTCGACACTAAATATGCGGCATGCTTCGCTCCAACATCAATCATCGATGATCTGTTTGCCAGTGCAATTATAATAGGTCGCAGAGTTCACAACAATGAAGTCAGCGGCAATCGTCGGATTATCGATGCTCAACGGATGACAATGTTGCATCTATCACATAGCGAAGGATACGTTCGCATCTTCAAAATAGATCAACAAGGCAACTCCAAATTCAGGGATATTACTTGGTGTTAAAATTTTACTCGATTTGATAAAATATTTCAATTTTAAAATGTTGAACTTTGAATCTCGGCGCTTTCTCTATTTCATTCCACTCATTCCCTCCTCACCCTGTTAGCTCCCGTAAAGCATTTCTAATCTCCTTAATAATCCCATCAGGAGGTCACTGCACCTGCAACCTTCCCCTTCCTCCCCTCTCTCGACCCACATTCCCGCCTGATATAATCATATGAAACAGGATCTGGCAGAAGCCAGTGGTGGTGGCCTCTCCGCTCTATCATATCAGTTTAATATCATTGAGAGCCCGATCATATCTCGCTCCCCCTCCGTATCACTTTCGTTTAGGAACCCGAGGGGAGAACCCTCACGCACTTTCTCCCTTTATTCCGAGTTCCGTTTCGCTTTTATTCCCCTTCTTGCTATACTCAAGTACCTAATCTGATGTGATTTTTCCAATATTTTTGCCATCCCGCTTCGAATTTTTTAGCGTCTTTGCTGAAAAAAGTCTAACAATTATATCGTGAATTTACGCATATTCCAGAATGGATTCACCCAACGACAACGATAAGGGTCAGCAGGAATTCACCGATCATGCAACTAATTCAGAGCAGAAGAGGAAGAGAGGAGGAGTGCTGAGGAGTCTCTCCTTCCAGGTAAACTTACTACAAAAGCACACACACTTCCTTAAATATGAATCCAAATCGATTCTTCAGTTCTCGAACATCGCCGTTCGCTCCGTTCCTTCGCACAAGAAGGAGATCGATCCGACGTACGATATCACTCCAGAGAAGGATTATGAGGAATTGGGATTCATTGTGAGTCGGACAATTTATTCTTTGTTTCCCGTAATTTCAATGCATCTTAGGGCGTTCAACACTTCGGTACAATGATGAAGAAGTACAACAAGAAGAATCGACC
>LS579087.1:162280-182960 GCA_900490775.1 Pristionchus maxplancki
CGCCCCCTTCCCTCTCCTCTCGCTTTCTCCCTCTCGCACGGTGTGCCTTGCGCGCGTGGTTTTCGGGGCATAACTTTTGTCAGAGATTAGATATCCATGAACTCTAAAAAGCATGAGGTTATTGGGTCCCTGAGGAACAGTTTAAACACACTTTTGACCCCATGGCGAGAATTCGGCTATGTGCGTTGTGGTCCCTAACTATTGCGAAATATTTATTATTGAGCAATCGGCAACTTTTGGTAACATTTGGGAGGTTACTGCACTCCAAACGGCACGTGCGCACGTCAAAACGTGTAAAAACGTGTTTCCCTGTAGCGATATATTGATTTATGAGCAATCGACAACTTTAGATAATAATGGGGAGGTTACTACATTCGAAACTCCATTAGCGTACTGTCCCTCAGCCGAAACCAATCAGTTTGAGCCTTATTGCCAAAGAATTTCATCATATTGCATAGCGGTGATGAAAAATTTATTGATTTTTCTTTGCCTCGTGGAGGTTCGATCAAGCCTACTCATGGCCCAAACGGTTGAGTAATTGACGAAAGCGGCGCCAAAAAACGGGTTATTTCGTAAGAATTTCGTCATATTGCATAGTGATGATGAAATAGTTATTGATTTTTTAAACGTGACTTTTCATGAGAAGTCGATTGGTACTGGTCCTGGACCTGTACGATAACTTTGAGCCGAGTAATGGGCAAAAAACGTAAAGCGTGACGGACGTTACACAGATAGATACAGACAGACATCCCGACATGTAACTTCTCTTGCAATTGAGTGGCTGATGGTCAAAGGGTGAGATGAGGCAGGGGATAGTCTGCAAGTTTCAGCAAGTATTCTTGTCGATTCTCTTCACATCACATCGGGTTACATTGGCTATTCCTAGCTCAGAACAAAGTTCATATGTACATTCATCAGACTAAGCAGTGATCTTCGTTCTATAGTCTGTCTAAATATACTTAGCTAATTCTCAGGATCCGGAGATCATCTATCTTTTATTCTCTTCATCTCACACGTTCTCTCGTTTTTTACTCACCAGGAAGACGTCCAGATGAATAAAGAGAGCATTGGTGTTGTTCTCACAGCATTGAGGAATGGTCTGACTCTCTCATTTCGTAATGTTCTCTCATCGGTCAAAGATGCGAAAGAGCATGTGAATGTGAGAGAACCAGTTGCGTGAGAATCGGAGGGATCGGTGATAGATTCTGTAGTCTTTGACTCATCCGTGCTGGTCTCTTCAATTCCAATTTTAATGTCAGATACACACGTTCGGGTTCGAGGATGTGCTTAGGATGTGCCTGAGAATGCAAAAGCTGCGTGTGAAAACGAGGAAGCTGTGATGGATCTGTAGTGATTAACTAATCATCCGAGAGTCCATTTATGTGGGAAAGGGCATTTAAAGTGCACTACCGTAGTGTCCGATCAGAGGGAGAACGCTGAAATATCATTTACATTCCCTTCGAAGTGACAGTTCACTTCCGGTCCCTTCTCCTACCGTACCTTCTCGTATTGATATTCTCGAATAGATTTAGTCTGATCACCAAATGAAAAAACTTAGCCTAACACTTTTTTCTCTTCCCCCTTTCTTCATCTTATGTAAGATAACACACAATAGAATCCTCTTCCTCGTAACATCGCAACTCTAGCCGTGCCAGGCCGGATGTTAGCGTGAGAATAGACAAGAGAGCATGGGAGATGGAGAGAGTGTTCTGATAATCATTTCGTCATTCCGATACATCCGTACGAGATCTTTCCCCGTTTCTCACGAAAGCGAACAGAACCAGAGCGATTCCCTCGTATTTCATCCCCATTCTAATCATGGCGAGAGAAGAGAGAAGAACATAGAAAATGGAGAGAATGAGGAGTTAATCTAGATGGCCGTCACTCTGTTTTCGAGCCGAATCAGCAAGAAATTGGGAAAGAGAGCCCTAGGCGATGCAATGTTTGAACTCAGAGCATCTGATCTGGGCTAGGAATAGACAAGATGGAAGAAGAGAAGGCAGACTGTTAACAAGACGAAGTGAAGAAATTCGGTACCTTCCCATCCCATCATTCCCCTTCCCCTCCTCCCATTGCCCCAAAATCAAGCGAATACACGTATCATTTATGAAAGAGAGAGGTCAAACCATAATCGGTAATATCAGAGGTCAACGCTGTGGTACGAGGTGCGACGATGACAATCGAGCATTGACCTATCAGAACGGTGCAAAATTTTGCGACTCTCTTCATTTCTCATGCTCTCTCGCCTGTCGGAGACGACGAGAGAGCATGAGAAATGAAGAGAGTCGTAAAAATTTTGCTCCGCGCTGGAACATATGGTTTGATAAGGCAACAAGAAACAAAAGTTCAACAAATAAAAATATAAACTGGATGTAATAACTAATGATGCAGCAATAATGCTCGATTAATAAAGACGCCTGATGGGCGGATAGAATGTGGGGTAAAAGGAATTAGTAACTAACAATGGTGCCGATTGAACGATGGATGATGAATGAAGAAAGGATTGAAGACTGTCGACTCGGTTGAAGGGCGACTATGAAACTGACGACTGGGGAGAGTTTTGTTGGATGGTGAGAACTATGGAACTGGCGGATCATTGGGTAGTGTTGAGAGACGTCTTGGAGTGGAGGATGAACTACAGAGTTGACTAGAGGAGTTGAAGATTGAATGCTGCACGGAGTAGACTGAAGCTTCTTAGAATCTCTCATTCGGTTCATAGATGCCGTATGCCTCGAAGTTTCTTCGAATGGTTGTTTGCATGGTTGCGAAGTTGTAGATCGGATCGGCAGAAGGCTCGTCCTCCTCCACGCTCAGATCTGCGGGGGGTTGGACGAGTACGGGTTGAACCGGTGCCGAAGGGGCCATGGCATAGGCGTCTGAGAGAGTGGTAGCAGGCTGAGGGCGGACGATCGATCTCACCGCCTGGATGGCGCCCTGGACTGACAAGATGGACTGCTGGACTGGAACCGCCTGTTGCTGAGTGGGCTGGGGCTGGGCCTGGATGGTCGCTTGGCCGTCTCCGTTGTTGGTGGTCTGAGTGGATGGAGCAGAGATGGGATCCTGTTTGCGGCAGATGCACAGGGAGGACATGGTCGAGGTAGCAAGAATATCGAATTGAAGACTCAGGAATTGGGAATCTCCCTATCTCACTCCGCCTATCTCCCAGGGTGATAGCAATATGATGCGTCTTAGCGGGATTTGAGAGAGCGTCTTTCGTTTTCGCGTGCACTCTCGCTCTGTCTGACTGCGGAGTGTTTTCTCATCGCTGCTTCCCCTCGACATTGAAGCAATGTTTTGTGAGACTACACGCGATCTGACTCATTGTTTTTGAAGAACTAGGGTAGAGCGCCGCAAGGATCTCCCTCCCGCAGAACTCACTTTGCACTTTTAATGAACATTCAGACCTCCAACCGGAAGATTGGATTGAAGGGGCTGGCAGCATCTCACTATTGTTTCCTCCTTTCCCATTTTAATAGCGGGCTTACGCATAAGACCGAAATAAAGGGGGTTCAATTTTAAAAAATATTAAAAAATTTAAAACCCTAGTACGCTTGCAGGTGCAATACGGTAGCCGAGCACGAGGTTTGAGAGGGATAAGAGTAATTTATCCATATCTGTAATCGTTCTTTCATTTCCGTTTTATCAGTGTTATTCCTTGCTCTAAGCACTCGAGACCCGACATGTAACTTCTCTTGCAACAGTACAGAGTGTGCGCACCCGAACCCTAGGGGCTGGCATGCCCACCACGCATGACGGGACAAGAACCCACAACACGAATAGGTTCCACTATCGTCTTTACATGAAATCGAAAATTGTAAATCGCAGTTGCTTTTCTGACCCCGATCTACTTAGGTACTGTAACCAGGCCTTGATAATCTACAGTACATTGAGGAATTCGGTGGATCTGGTGCTATCGTGGCAGGAGGATCGAAGAGGAAGCAGTGAGGAGAAGGAACGAGGTAAATGGATGAAGCGTCTACCGTACCCTGGCATACTGTAGCCTCCAAATGAGCGCACTACCGTATCCTAGGAACCTACCGCAATGACTAACCTAATCGAATAAGAGCATTGATCAATTTATTGCACAGGGTTATCCGAATGGAAAGGAGACGATGGGAATGGCAGGGATGTTGATCTTCTTCAGCTTCTTCTTCAACCACTTTCCAAATCCACGACGAATACGAGTGTGATTTGCTTCAGTTGATTCGTTACCTTGAGGTCTGATCTGACTATTATCTTCTGCTACTCCAGATGTGGAGTTGGAACCGTGATCCTGTAATTTATATAAAAAAAATCTTGAATGGAAATGCGCAAATTCGCTAACCTGAACGGATAGTCCAAAGAGCTGAAAAACGAGAAAGAGCGGGAGGATTTGCATGATTGAACGGTGAAGTGACAACATTTTGCCTGTCCATTTATACGCCTATACTGCAAACAGATTTTTCTTGTGAAAACATGTGACTAATGCAGTCATCGTCCGGTTTAATGCCGTTCATGTGATTTATTCGAACTCTTGATTCTAGAATCAAATCGATTTCATGTACCTTTCAACGGCACTATTTTACTTTACCGGACCAAAGGGTAAATGACGCGGAGCGGGGCTCATTTCATTCTGTGCGCGCGAAGGAAAACTATCGGTCTAGCATGCGTCCCCTACCCTTTGGTCCGGTGAAGTAAAGTAGTGCCCTTTCAACTATGACAGATAGAATCATTTCCGTTGAAATTATGATCAATAAAACATGTTGTATCTCCAGACTACGATTGTATCTATTGACAGATTCATTATTTATTTGTTGTTTGACGACTGGTATCGTGAGAATGACTGAACATTTGGCGATTGATAGTGATTATTTGCTGAGTGACTAGAGCAGAATTTGGTTTACAACTCCGTAGAACATACTATTTATTTGTCGGACATTTATTGTGAGGCCTGTGATGGTGATTCACGTTTTTGTTTGAATTTGAGTTCTGATTTCGTTTTTATTCAGATTGAGCCAAGAATACAGCAGACAAGCAAAACGAACGGAAAATAAGTGGTCGATCACAGAAACGGAAACACTTGCGGATAATATGCGAAGACAGTTTTCTGGCAATTTTCTCATTTTTTACAAACCGGATCATGGGCGATAACCGTACTGAGGAAAGATTCGAAGAGACAAAATATGGGACGGCAAAATGCAAATTACGCGAAGAAAAATACTGACGGCGAAGCGAAATTACAGGAAACGTTGTGTTTCATTTCTTCTTGTTGATGTTCAGATCGGCAAACCATTCTGCTGTGAGACGATCGCAATCTTTGTCGACAACCTGAGGAAAAGGATTGGTTAGCCAATTAAAGAAGGGGTGCCACGAATATCATTCCCTTGTTCGTTCCTGGAACTAACCTGTGAATGAATATTGGGATAGACAAGGAAGTAGAAGAGACAGAAGATGACGAAACCGAAGAAGAACATCATCTGAAAATATTAATTTGTTATTATTTATTTTAACAAAATTGAATCAACAAACCTGAGTGATCCAGTGAAACCTGTGCATGAACTGCGGCGTGAACTGCACGTTGCGCTTCTTCTCTCTGAAACTAAACCAACTTTATCTTCACTGCCGTTATCTGTAGATCGTGCAATGCTCTGTTTTGCTTCACAGTTCAGCTTCAGTAATGTATTCCCTTCCCTCAACACACCCCATCGGCACGGGCATCGGTCCTCCATTCTTCCCACTCTCAATCTGAATCGCAGTGAACTGCGACGAACCATTCGACAGCCTGAGACTGGGATAAATCAGACGCGTTCCTATTCCAGGATGCCAAACAAGTGAATAGTCAAACTGAATGACACTCAACCGAACTGAGAACGAGTACGTATCCAGACTAACATAGGATGCAACTCACGAGCTCTTGCTTCTCTGTTTCGTGTTGTATTCTCTGAGGGGCGAAACGGGTCGACCGACCGAGTGAGTCGCCAATTTGAGGAGTGGAGCCATTCCAGCGACGATTGACGTGTCTCTGCGATTGTTAGTCATTGTTAGCCGTTAGACCGTATATGAAATCGTGTTAGTGGATAGAGGACGGTGCGACAGGACAGGAGGAGACTGGGTTCCGGATCCAGAGCCGGGTTGTAGATCTCACCTTGCTATTCTCAGTCGCTGTCGCATGTACTTGACTAGCGCGAGTTTGATGAGAGAACAGAAGACAATGCAGAAGCACGTGCCTGCAATGAGAGATCAAAGATCAGGTTGTGTCATGAAAGGCATACCCAGATAGACATCCATGGCCTTGAGATAGCTCACTCGAGGCATCACTTCGTTGTATGAGAAAAGGAGGAAAGTGATGGTGAGAATGATCGAGATCATGTCCTGAATTCACCTATTTGTTGTGTTGTTTTTTTTGCTATTTTTCCATTTCATTTCACCCTCGAAACTTCCTCTATCCCTCTTGCAGGATTGAATTTCAGTAGACCTACCCGAAACTCTCATCCTAAATCGTCGAAGCCCACGTAAGTCCATTACCCCAATTGGTCATTCTACGTGGTCGTTTCAATTTATTCCAAGGATGTAATCCGTAATCGCATTTCGATCAGATGTTTCACTACGAAGAGAGGGAAATGTGACCAGCGAAACATTCGGAATGTCAAAAGTGCGCGGTTGACTTTCTCCATCTCTCCCAAGGGAATCGAGGAGTAAGTTGGAGAGGGTTGGAGAGTGGGGTTGAAGGGTTATTTTAGTTATCTGGTCTCAGAGGTCTTCTGTCTTCAAAACTTATTGTTGCAGAATTTGGAGTTGCGAAGCTGTCAAAAGACGCATTGATCAAGACACGTTTTCTGTTGTTTTTGTTTTTCGGATCAAAACAACATCAAACCTGGAAGCTTGTTTCGTTCTCCATCCATAGGGAGACCCACGAAGTGATGACTACGGCTGTTGAGGGAATGATCAGTTGGAGGAAGCAGAAACTGAAAAAAGCAAATGATTTTCGAAAACAATAAATCAATAATACCCAGCAGCTCTCGAGAAGACGAAGCACACGTAGAGACGCGAGTAATCTCCTGAATTTCCGTGAGTTAAACTGAAGGCTATACAATTAACCTGTCGCATAGCTCTCCATGTGGCTCGTCACGTACGCTTCCGTGATCTGCAATATCAAATTGATTTGTCTTTCTCTGACTTTGACAAACCTGAAAGTCGGGCAGTGAGATGGGATGGAGTTTGAGTGCTTCTCTCGCTCCGTGACTCCACTTGTACACCACCTTGTCGGCTGTGTATCCGTCTAAGAATTATTAATTGATTATCTGAACTCCGCTGTCGGTCATGGGACAAAATAAGACATCAATGTAAACTCACAGCTCTCAATTCCCAGCTTGCACAGTTGAACCTGAAGAATAACAAATTATTTTCGAAAACACTGCATTAGTCTTACATCAAACGGAAATAGCGTGAGATCCATACTACACGAGGCGAGCAGACTCAATCGACGAGAGTAGAGGATGTTGCCCTCATGATCCAGTCTGTGAATTGATCTTTGATCTTTGATCCTTGATCTTCTTTACCTCAGTAGTGATCGATGAGTGATACTCTGCTTCCTCGGATTCTTCGATGCGATTGCATTGGGCACGAAGGTGTCTGGATGCCAGAGGAAGTTGGAGTACGATTCGTGAAGTGCCAGTTCAGTCTGAAGAGAGAGATTGACCCTCAAGCATGTGTTTTAGAGCTAATTGTCGGCGCGCCTGTTATCTACGCACGCTCACCCCACACACCCATCGCCTCCGTGGCGCAATCGGCAGCGCGTTCGGCTGTTAACCGAAAGGTCGGTGGTTCGAACCCACCCGGGGGCGTATCTTTTGCTTTTCTTCCTCGACAAAGTATTTTGATCACTGGGCCCATTCACACTTCACAGATGTCGTTTTCGAGTTTGTGTCACCATCTTTTTCTTACACTGCGATTATGATCGGATGGCTAGTGTCTTTTTACGCGCCTGGCTGGAGGAATGAGTGTATGGCACGTGCTTGATTCAATTGTTGGCGCATGATACAGGACTGGAAGCGATACCTTATTCTTGAACAGCTTGGGACTGTACTGCAGTCGCGGGTCGCGCCAACTCTCACGGTAGAACAGCTCCAGTGAGTAGTCCTGCAATGATCGTTTTAGGAACAAAATAGATCTTCTTTCTTACCATGGTGACTTCAGACACAGATCGCACGTTGCTCACGACGATCGACACTTTCACTTCCACTGGACCTGCAAAGACAACCATTTCGAAAATATAATTCCATGACTCAATTGTCGTTCCGAACCGTCATAACGCAACATTTGTCCAATTATAACCTCAAAACTTCTGATACGTCTCCCTTTTCTCACCTCCATCCATGTGTTCTGGCACTTGTCTGTGATCATAAGCGATTCTCCTCAGGAACTGCAGAAAGTCCCTGGTCTCTCTGAAATGTCTCCCTCTTCTCTTCCTTCCCTTCCTTCCTCGTTCCCGGGAAGTCATCTCTGCACTCATCATATTTCCAAGTACTCTGCAGCAAGAAAAGGAGC
Source organism: Pristionchus maxplancki (assembly GCA_900490775.1). Taxonomy (NCBI): domain Eukaryota; kingdom Metazoa; phylum Nematoda; class Chromadorea; order Rhabditida; family Neodiplogasteridae; genus Pristionchus; species Pristionchus maxplancki. The sequence goes on from LS579087.1 coordinate 170,807, forward strand.
GAAAAGAGGTTATTCGACTCCCTTTAGTCTTTCCAGCAACTTGAACCAGGAATGGAAAGACCAGCGACATACCCTTGTTGGAAGACGGAGTCCTTGTTGAGAGCCCCCGGATGATAATCTTGCCCGCCTTTCTCCTCCTCTTCCTCATCATCGAGATAGTCTTCATCCTCCATCTGAAATACAAAATGAAAACAGCAAAAGCTATTTGCCGCCAGCAGGGGTCGAACCTGCGACCTTGGGCTTATTAGACCCACGCTCTAACCGACTGAGCTATGGCGGCTGATGCCCATCGCGTTCCCACTATTAGTAAAGAGCCCTCGGCATGATTCAGCAAGCAGTATGTTTGGAGATTCTATTCTCCGGTTATGGCTCACCATGGACGAGTGTCGGCCCTTCTTCAGCACGAGTGCTCCTCGGACTCCCGCATCGGCTACCTGCAATGGACAATTTACTCTTCTACGAAGAATGAAAATTGGACCCTCGAATGTATTCATGAAGTCCCTACTCTCCAACAGTCCCTTCAAAGTCAATTGAGTCAGAATCTCACATGGGCCAACGAGGCGAGTGTTCCGACCACAATCAGCGTCCGAATCCGAATCATGAAGGCATCTGAAGAGACTTCCTCGTTACTGTACGATGTGTCACAATTACAACAAATTACAGTCCCAAATTAGAGAAAATAGACGGAAATGCGTGCCGTGGACCGATCCTGACGAGTAAAATGTGGGGAATTGGAGGAGAATTAGAGTAGTCGAGTCTGAGAGGAGGAAAGGGGGCGAGACGAGAAAAGGAGTGGTGTCCAGAAGGGCGAAAAACGACTGAAGCAGACTTGATAAATGACCTCGCAAAGGTTGGCGAAAATAGAGCCGAATTTCGTAGAGTGAAAGAAGCGAGCTTAGACGGAGTTATGGTGATGAATTTATGGAAGGGCAAAGTATTTGGTAATGCCCAAAGGAAAAGTTCAGAGATAAGGATGAAGTTGGGGGGCGAAAAGGGCGAAATGCAACAGACTGAGAAGGTCTCGATGACTGATCTCAGAGCCCCGAAATTCATCAATCATCTTTGTGTCTCCAACACGAGTCGGAAATGAGAAAGGAGAGGGAGAGGGGGAGAGACGGATGTGGACAAATGGACAGCTAAACCAATCTCTGAGATGAGTTTCAAACGACTTTCGAAAGTGCTTGGAAAGGCCACGTAGATCAAATTCCGAGCGAGCAATGATGATTTAAAGAAGTGGTTTCACAGTAACCTCGAACTCTTGCTCAAGTGTGCTTGAAACTAGGAAGTTCTCTCTCTCTTTCAGATTTCAAGGAACATCTGAATCTGATTTGTGTAAGGGAATCAGTGAAGAACGGCGCGAGACCTTTCTGCTCTCTTTCAAGTGGGCGAAACGAAAGATGCAAAGGCCAGAAAGGAAAAACCGTGAGATGAAAGATGAGAGGACTGTTTTGCGCAACTATTCGTACTTTATAAGCTGCTCTTTGTTTTGTTTCTAAGCAAATATTATGAAATTCAAGTCAACGCGGCGGGTTGTGAACGAGATCATCAAAGATGTATGTGGATGAAAAAAGAGCTACGAAAACTGAAAGCAGAATCAAAGTAAATACAAGGAAGTCTTGGACAAATGTGAAACCGGGATCATCTTGTGGCATTTCTTGAAGAACGAAACGATTGAATGGAATCAGCCGAAGAGAGGGGAGGAAGATAGGGGAATGAGAGTGGAGTGGCTGCATCTGGGATTGATCACTGTAGAGACCTCCTCCCCTCTCCTCCCACTCTCTCCATTCCACGCACTCTCTCGTCTCTCTCCCTCCCTCTCGCACTCTCTCGCATCGTCATGCTCTCTCGCGATTGTCGGACGATTAAAAGTCGCAGGGTCGCATTCAGAATCCGGGGACATCAAAATGTTTGCGGGGGAACGAAGTGAGTCACTCAGATGAGAAAGTGAAACGAAGCAATGTGGAGGACGGAAGTGAAGGGGAGTTCACGAGGAAAGGATGCAGTTTTCCGGGATCGACTGTTCAGACAATTCAATACAGCAAAGAAAAAGACGACTTATTCAAGGCTGCGGTGAGCCACTTCACGATTAGCTATTGAAGCAATTCGAAAGCACTTTGAAAATAAGGAGGTAAAAACAAAGGGAAAATCGGCGATGGTTATTGAGATTGCCCTGATTATTACTCCCGTCGGCATCAAAAGAGAAATCTGAGGGAGAGAAGAGACTCGAATCCCCTCCGGAGCCATGGACTCGCCCTCTTCATTCCGCATGATCTCTCATAGGTCAGAGACAGCGAGAGAGCGTGCGGAATGGAGAGAGTCAGACGCGTTATTGCGATCGCCAGTGCAAATTACTGCGTAGGAACGCGCGATTGTCTCCAATTCTCTCCCCTCTGGCGATTCAGAGAGGGGGAAAGGAGACAAGGAATGCAGTCTAGGATGGGATTCAGAGGTCCTAGATGAGAATAATCAATGCAATAGTGATGCAGACCATAGAACCAGGGACAAGGATCAGAAGATTTTCGAAAATGCGCTTCCTTTGCCCTAAGACTAGGAAAGGAAGCGCTTATCGCCATGACGAGGGCTGACGTAACCTAGTTCAGACTCGAGATACGCATGGCTTCTCGAGAAAAATAGTTTGGAAACATGAGGAAGAGTGTCTGAAATGGAAGACCTCTGGGACTGGAAGTGAATGTGTTGCACCCCTATCTCAGCATCCCATCTAGCTCAAATTTATGCCGATCTCTTCCTCTCCTCCTTCTGCATGCACTATAACACTGAGAGACCTCTAACGACAAGAAAGCGGGTATCACGAGTCGGTTACGGAAGAGAAACGGAGCTCCCTCCTTCCTTCGACCCTCGAGGGCCAAATTTAGTTGTGCAGAAAGAGAAACGCTGAGGAAACGGGCACTGGGGGCGATTAGAGGGAGAGGGAATGACGAGAATTACTCGAGTCGAGTAGATCAGAGACTACTACGTAGGCAATCTACTCTTTGAGGTGAGATACTGGGAAATTGGGCAAATCAAAGACATCTGACTTCCAATTCATAGAACTTCAGCAGTTCAGAGTAAGGGCAGATCATAAATTCATGGGAGAACTCGCGGATTGAGGGGTGAGATGTCATTGAGAAGAAGGGGAGAAAGAAGGAATCGGAGATTGAGAAGGAGAGGTGAACGAGAAGAGGAAGGACCTTCCTTGTGCAGGAGTACTCACTTTTCTCAGTTTTCGAAGAGTTTCTAGGGTTTTGAAGCAACGTGAAACCCATTCGAAGTTCACCAGACCTCTTCTTCGAAAAGAGAAAGGAACGACAATTGTTGGCTAATTGAGACGGAAAGAATTACTGACGTCTTCTCTCTCAAACTTGGATTGAAACGTGCAGTGAGTCGGAAAGTTTCGAGATTGGAGAAATTCGAGATGAACGGGAGAAAATCTGAATGAGAAATGAGATGGAAAATAAGTGAATCCGGGAAACGTGACTCTTGGAAAATATTCAGATGAGGAGAAGGAGGAGGAGGAATTGAGATTGTAGAGTCTATGTGTATAATGAAGGTCAGGGTACTCTTTTGCACGCACTCTTTTGCAGATAGATACTTTAAACAGGGAAAAGGATAAGAGGAAGCGATGTGTACTAACCAGAGTAGCTCAACTTCTGCAACAACCCGACAGACAACTCAGTCTCTCTCTCTCCATTCTTCAAGGGAGTGTTCCGACAGCGTCATTCTAATGCTCGCCAATCTTCGCGCTCTCCTCATTCCCCACACTCTCTCACCCTGTCTAACCGGCGAGATAGTGTGTGAAAATGAGAGAGTGGTACAATGCGTCGGCTGTCTGAATGCCTCCCTCGAGGATGGAAACTGCAAGGGACTGACATGGACAATGACAAGCCGATATCACGAAAGAGGAGTACCCATGGAGAGGGGGGAGATTAACAACGACTCTCCAGGTGCGAGAAAATGTGGAGAGATGGCCGAGCGGTCTAAGGCGCTGGTTTAAGGCACCAGTCTCTTCGGAGGCGTGGGTTCGAATCCCACTCTCTTCAGAACCTTTTGCATAATTTTTAGCTAATCAAATCGGTATTATTCACTTGCTCGATCCCTCTCCTTCTCTCATTCTCGCCGTCCTCACTCCTCTCGGGCGGTCTCTTGGTGCGCTCTTCCTTCTTTTCTCTCCCATTCTGCCCTTTCAGTAATGAAATTCAACCATGGGATGGCGATAGCTGTGGTGGCCATTCTCTTCCTCGAGGTCTTCCATCGCAACTTCCTCGTGGTAGGTCATTCCTCTGCCTGTGTGACTCTCTCAATCTCTCTCGCAGATCCTCTCCCTGAACGAGAGCTCCCCGCCTTGCCTCCATTGTAGTAGGTGAGGACATTCCTGTGAATAGCGATGATCTTTGATCTTTCAGTCTGCTCTCGCCCTTCATTGACTACGTTCTCTCGCAAGCAGTCTCCGCCGTCATCATTATCGCACTGGGAGTGGCACTCATCAGTGAGTGGGGGAGAAGGTTACGGTGGGGTTACGGTAGCTCTGGATTACTTTAACTACAGTATCCATTCAGCTTGCCTCCGTGCTCCTGAATACGCGACTCCTGCGAGAATCCTACTCACAACCTCGATTGCGTGTTCGTTGTCGCTGAATATACTGCAAGCAACCGACGGATATTTAAATTAGTAATCTTTGATCTTTGATCCCTGATTGATCTTTGATCTTTGCAGTTGCGCAGATAAAATCGTCTTCTCGTTGGTCATGAACGGGATATTATCAGTGTGTGCGATGGCATTTGGCAGAGTGAGGGAAGAGGAGGAGGTAGGTCATGGGGACGGTGCTAGACTAAATTATTTATTACAGGACTCTCCGATCGCGAATTCAATCAATAAATGGGTATCTGCTTACGAAGAGAAGAATCCGTACACTAGCATACCCGAATAGAAGAATAACCATAACCAGCTCTGAACAAAAACCAAGATCATTACATCGATCAAAGGATAAAGTCATTCATGATACCTCGTATTAAATTTTGCAAAACATTCTGAAGAGAGTGGGATTCGAACCCACGCCTCCGAAGAGACTGGTGCCTTAAACCAGCGCCTTAGACCGCTCGGCCATCTCTCCACACGATTCCGCTGCGGCTTATTTGCACTGATAAGGGGATTGATAAGGGAGGAGGGGGAGGGGAGGATCACACTTACTCCCTTCCACGATGATTGACGCCGCTTTTCTCAAGGGGGCCACATTCTTCAAGTGGGCTGAGGTTTGACTTTTAGCCCTATTCGAGAAATATTGACATTTTTCTACATGAGCACTCGTCGATTGCGTTCGCAGACTGACTTTTCATCTCTTCAGAAAACCCGTGACTCATCCTTTCCAAATGGCGATTTCTACGTGCGGCTCTTCGTCGATCCGGGAGGACATGTGATATACTGGAGGAGGAAGGATGTGGATATGACTGTGAGTGATATATTATGAAGATAATCTATAAAAGACCCAAAGAAAAGAAGTTGGAATGTGGAAGGAGCTAGAGGTGTAAAATCAGAATCGAGTCGATTGATAAGAAGTGGGTGCAAATAAGCACAAAAACGGCTTGCTGTTCAGAAATGCATTGTGAATTCGCTATCTGATTCTAAATTCTTTCATTGATTGAGACGTAACTTCTTACAGGAAACAGGCTACGTTTTTGTCGACGAAATCGTTGATGTGCGCGCCAGTTCTAGTGTGAGTAATTCACTTTTTTGCTTCTTTTAAAAACTTTTTTGCTTCTTTTTTTGCTTACTAAGATGAATATTTGCTTTGCAAAAGGCAAGCAATCGTAAATTTTATTAGATTTTTGAGATCGTTCGGGAAAAGCTGAACAAAGGAAAACTCATTTCATATTCAGCACCAACTCGAGAATGAGCCCGGTTCGGATCTGTTCATGACGATTGTGAGCAACGTCGACTTTGGTGAGAATTAATCTCCTTTTCCGGTTACAAATCCGTTCAGTGCACCCCAAATTCCACACGTTTATGCATCGAAATGACCCGAAAACGACGAATAAATGGTCTGATTTCATCTTCCAACTGGCCCTCAAGCGACGCAAGGAATTCCATGGTAAGTGATGAGTTATCTTGTCTGATTCGGCGGTTTCTCGATCCTCAAACAAGTGTGTCTGGTACGGGCACTTTCGTCCTGTTATGGGAAGAGTGACTCAGTGAAGCCATTGTTGTGAAAGATCAGAAAGATCATGAACGAGAGGAAGAACACGATCGATATTTCAGGTCCCCTATTCCACCTCGAGAGATTATTGGCTCCGATCGTACACGTGCCGAGAGTGGATTATGTCCCTATCAAGAAGTGAGTGACAAGGGATGAGAGGACACAATAAAATAGAGATGATGATGAGAATAATCTTGAATTCCCCACTTGCAGCATAGCCGCCGCCCTCGTTCCGGGTCCTCACAATTCCCACGAGCGAAGTTCAATGCACAAGAAGATACTCAAAAGTGATCTGGCGCACCATGAAGAGGTTAGCTGTGGTATTCAGTACGATATAGAGTTATTTGAAACAGTGAGGCGCTTGTTTCAGAAGATTCCCCGGGCTTCATTTCACTCCGAATTCTACTTCTCCCTCTACATGCTAGTGGTGGAGAGGAAGGACATCAAGGAGCTTTTTGAGAAATTGTGAGACATTTATCATTCCTGGTTTTGATTCTCCTGTGAATTATCGGTACCCTTCCAGAGGTTCACCCGGCAATTTCACGAAGACCGTGAGTGTACTCACTCGGAAGCAGTTCCAGTACTTCCTCACGGATAGACAGCACGATTGCAGGTTGAATGAGGTGAGCGTGGTCTAACTGTTCGTACTTTATAATTCCTCCGGTCACTCGGATCTTTGATCTCTCCAGCAGCTCCATCCACCTCCCAATGACTACAAGATCAGTGCACTGATGACCCGATTCAGCACGGCTAAGTCGAAAGGTGAGATTGGTTTATCGTTCAGGGTCTTCATCCCACCTTTTAGGTCTTCGATTCCGCGAATTCGCTCGATTTCTGCTGTCTGATGAGTGCGCGGATCTCGACCATCGGAGGTTTGAATTAATTTTGATATCGAAAAGTAAAACAATCCATTCATCAGATTCATTCTGGACGAAGACACTCTTCACGATCCTCTTCCACACTACTTCATCAACTCTTCGCATAATACTTACGCCACAGGTTCGTTGTTGACTACTATGTCGTTAGGTTATCTGAGATTTGTTTATCAGAGGTCTTCTGAGAGATTGCATGAAATCCAGAACCCCGTTTGACAAACTGTTCAAACTGCTTCGATTCAAACCAAATTTTCAGGGTTGGTGCATCTATGGCCCAGAAACATAATCCTGACTTGGTGGAGCCGGAAAATCAAAATTGTCTGTTTGCCGGCTCTGAATGTTGCGAAACTTTGAAAATTCATAACTTTCTTTAGAGTTGAGATAAAATTTCGTGCAAAAGCGGAAAATGACCGCCTCGATGAGCTGAACAAATTTGACGTTGACGGAAAAATGATTGAAAAATTTTCAAACTATGAAAAATGCGAAAAAGGTTTTTTTGAACTCGAAAAACAGTTTTCGATGAAAATTTTCCTCTTAAACCGGATGAGATCTTTACGGATTCGGAATCTACGCTGTTTTCTACTACGGTGGTGAATTTTTGAGGAAAATCAAAAGATATATATTTTCACTTTTTTCGCTTCAAAGGTCACGTTTCGAGCACTTTCCAGAATATTATTTCATAATTTGGCTATATGTCGATGAAATTCGACGAATTTTTTCTTGAGACTAATGTTTCTTCTCACTGGCAACTATTTTCCAGTGAAAAAGCGATGTTTTGACGACATTTGAAAAATTCGATTTTCGACGCCCCAAAAAAATCAAAATTTTCAAAACTCTTAAATTTAGTGTTTTTTGCTCCATTTATATCAAGTGGTGAATAAAAAAGATAAAAACGTCGATTTGGAGACTTAAATCATTATTAGCGGCATTTTATAGCGCCTTTTGTATAATAGCACACTTGGTCAAAAATATCACGTTCTCTGAGGAGTCAGCTATCGAGAATGCCCTAAAATATTTAAAATATCACCAATTAGCGATTTTAAACCGAAAAAATCAATAATAACAATTTTGAAAATTTCGACTTTTTGGAGTGTCGAAAATCGAATTTTTCAAATGTCGTCAAAACATCGCTTTTTCACTGGAAAATAGTTGCCAGTGATAAGAAACACTAGTCTCAAGAAAAAACTCGTCGAATTTCATCGACATATAGCCAAATTATGAAATAATATTCTGGAAAGTGCTCGAAACGTGACCTTTGAAGCGAAAAAAGTGAAAATATATCTTTTGATTTTCCTCAAAAATTCACCACCGTAGTAGAAAACAGCGTAGATTCCGAATCCGTAAAGATCTCATCCGGTTTAAGAGGAAAATTTTCAGCGAAAACTGTTTTTCGAGTCCAAAAAAACTTTTTTCGCATTTTTCATAGTTTGAAAATTTTTCAATCATTTTTCCGTCAACGTCAAATTTGTTCAGCTCATCGAGGCGGTCATTTTCCGCTTTTGCACGAAATTTTATCTCAACTCTAAAGAAAGTTATGAATTTTCAAAGTTTCGCAACATTCAGAGCCGGCAAATAGACAATTTTGATTTCCCGGCTCCACCAAGTCAGGATTATGTTTCTGGGCCATAGATGCACCAACCCTGAAAATTTGGTCTGAATCGAAGCAGTTTGAACAGTTTGTCAAACGCCTACTGCGATCTCTCAGAAGACCTCTGTTATCACTATGCAGGCGCGCAAATCAACACCGTCAAGTACTTCATGTCCGTGCAGCACGATTTGACCACGTGCGATGTGGAGATATACAGACAGGTTGATTCAGCAGCTGCTGCAGCCCATGATGCTGCAGCTATAATTTATCTGCTGCAGATCCTCCTCTCCGGCTGTCGCTGCATTGAATTGGACTGCTGGGACGGACCCGATCATCAGCCAATTATTACCCATGGACCGATTGAAGTGACCAAGATGAATTCCGTCCCATTACTAGTGAGTGCTTGTGCAGATTTTAATCTCGCAAACCTTTACTCCGTTCCTTTCTCCTTACAGGACGTCTGTCAAGCAATCGCTGATTCTGCCTTCAAAACCTCCGATCTTCCCGTCGTCCTCTCAATCGAGAACCACTGTTGTCTACAGCAGCAGCGAGTCATTGCCGACACTTTCACGTTCGTGTTATCATTTATTGTTTTGATCTATCGTCACGTAATTTAGCCGCGTCTTCGGCGATACTCTGCTCAAGGATCCGTTGCCCGATCATCCGGTGAGTTTAATTAATTAATTAATCATTCTTGAAATTTAACTTCAGCTAGAACAGAACGTGCAGCTGCCATCACCGTGGAAGTTGCGGAGGAAAATTCTCATCAAGGTTGATCTTTGATCTTTCCGAATCATTTAATTAACCCGTTCAGGCCAAACGCCAATCCACATCGAAGGTCCATCAGCGCCTCGCCTTTCAGCAGTTAGGGTCGCTCGTGAGCCAGGACAGCGTTGACTACTCGGGTGAGAGCAGAGATCAAAGATCAAAGATCAAACTCCTTTGCAGAGTACAATCAGGACACGCAACGCGCTCTCGCTCACTACTTGAAGAACAAGAAGGAGCAGCGGGCGTGGTTGGGTGGGTTGACTGATCGATGATCTTTGATCTTTGATCTCTTCAGGCGAGGATGACGATGCCCTTCACATGTGCGATGAGGCCCCCGAGGAAAGAAGGATAAGCAAATTCGTCCCATGCACCGATCCGGTTAGACTACGAAAATTCTTATTCAGAGGAGGAATTGAATTCTTCAGAACAGTCCAGCCTCTCCAATGACGCCCAAGCCCCTCTCCTCGCCAGCACTTTCGTTCGATGGATCGGTGAGAGATGATTCTGATGACCTGGAAAACCGAAAATTGTTCAGGATACCTCACAGCGAAAGATGTCTGAGGTCACCAGCAGACAGATCAAGTCACAGGTGAAACCAGAGAAGGAAGTGGAAAAGATAGCGAAGGAACTATCGGATCTCGTGAATTACATCCAAGCAGAGAGGAGCAGTCAGATGAAGATTGATGGAAGTGATAGTGAGTCGTAAGAAAAGCGGTTATGAAAAGATCAAAGATCACTTCCAGAGCCGAAGAACTTCTACATCATGCACTCGTTGAGCGAGGAGGGCATGTCCAAACTGGTTCGCAATGAGGTGATCTTTGATCTCTTACTTGATCTATCTCTGATCTTCCTAGAATCGACTGAGTGCTCTCGTCAAGCACACAACAAGGCAGATCGTCCGAGTCTACCCGAGTGGAATTCGCGTCTCTTCATCGAACTTTCTGCCATTGGTAAGCTCGTTCGACTTTCTTTGAGAGATGGATGTCAAAAATTGCGAATCGGTTACAATAATCTGAATTCCAGTTCTGCTGGATGGCCGGGGCTCAGATGGCAGCACTCAATTTCCAGGTGAAGTTGTAATGTCTTGTTTTTATTTTCTCTCCAACTCCCCCTATCGAGTTTTTTTCCAGACTAATGGCTTACCGATGCAATTTAATCAAACGCTCTTCATGGAGAACGGAGGATGCGGGTACTTGAATCCAACTTGAATTCGCTGGGAATAATTGAAATTATCTCAGATACGTTCGTAAGCCGCAACCGCTACGTGACATCTCACTGGATTACAACCCTCAGGATGTCAACGTCCCTGCGACGATTCCCGAGACGCTCACCGTTACGGTAGGATATCGATTGAATGATGGCTACCGTACTCAACTATTAAATCAAAGCCTACTGTAGGTGATCTCTGGCCAGTTCCTCTCACTGCTGGCTCCCGCTCCCTCCACTCTGATCACGGTGGATCTGTACGATCTACCGAGGGATACGGTCAGAAACAAGTGGGTTACGGTAGGCGAGCATCGACAACTGACTAATATCAGGTACAAAACGAGAATCGTGCACAAGAATGGGCTGAACCCAGTGTACGAACAGGATCAGGCGTTCGTCTTTGAGAGGGTCAGTCAGATTGCCGTCATCGATAATCAAGTCTTCGTTCCAGATTCTGAAGCCCGAGGGCGCCTTCCTCGTTCTTCGCGTGTTCAACGGCGAAGGAGGAGAACTCGCCCATCGAATTCTGCCCGTGCACAAGATGAACAGAGGCGGGGTTTTATCGATCTTGTGAATCGACAACTGATTTTATTCAACCAGCCCTTCAGGTTATCGCCACGTCGTCCTCCACTCCTCCACCGGCCATCCCATCGGCCCCGCCTCGCTCTTCTGCCATTTCGCCCTCGACTTCTACGTTCCGCCGCAGCACAGAGGTGCGACTGAGAGGATTCTCACAGGGAAATAAGTCTACGACTTCATAAGTCTAAAGTGAGTAGACTTCATAAGTCTAACTTATAGACTTATAAAGTCTACTCTAATCCCTGCTACGATAGAGAGATCATAGAGCGGGATCCGAGAACCAGTACCAACTGAGCTATAGCTAAGTGGTAAGAGCGCTCATCACACGGTCCAAGATCGGGATCGGTATCGAAGATCGGGATCGAAGATCGGGGGTTCGATTCCCTCGCTACTCTACACTTTTTTGTCTCAATCTAAGAGTTAGACTTATAAAGTCTAAAAATTAGACTTTGAAATCACGGTTCGGCTGGGAAGACTTTATAACACGCACTTCACCTAAGGATTCACTGATTCTACTACACATGTTTTAGTTGACCCCCCAATTTCTCCACGGTTTTCGAAGGTCCTTGGGTAGGTCTACCTCCAGCCCGAGTTTTAGGATCATTCGATCAAAGATGACTTCAGGAGAGCACGTCAAACTTCGTCTTCGAGGCTCGGTTTTTGGCGATTATCTCGTTTGAAAGTGGAGCTAGGAAAAACTGTTTCTGGGATGAAATGTAGCTCTTGGCGAGATCTTTCAGGCAAAACTGATGTGAGTATGATTCGTTTTATGCATTTTCTCTCGACGTGGAGGTCATCTCATTTCATAGATTCGGGAAATGATTTTTCAATATCTAGATCGATCGGGCTCATCGAGAGCTTTCAAATGAGCTACTTAACGTCGAAAATCCAGGGGGCTTTCATTAAATTAGCTCGAAAAACTTTTCAGAACGGGGGATTCTGAGATGCTGT
>LS579087.1:185108-201416 GCA_900490775.1 Pristionchus maxplancki
GAAAAATCATTTCCCGAATCTATGAAATGAGATGACCTCCACGTCGAGAGAAAATGCATAAAACGAATCATACTCAGTTTTCCCTGAAAGATCTCGCCAAGAGCTACATTTCATCCCAGAAACAGTTTTTCCTAGCTCCACTTTCAACCGAGATAATCGCCAAAAACGAAGCCTCGAAGACGAAGTTTGACGTACTCTCCTGAAGTCATCTTTGATCGAATGATCCTAAAACTCGGGCTGGAGGTAGACCTACCCAAGGACCTTCGAAAACCGTGGAGAAATTGGGGGTGAACTCAAACATGTGTAGTAGAATCAGCGAATTCAGTGAATCCTTGGGTGAAACGCGTGATAAGTCTACAGATAAGTCTAAAATCGTAGACTTATTTCCCTGTGAGTCGACTCATTCTGACCTGTTTTCCAGACATCCAGCTCTCCCTGATGGACCCTGTGCTGGCGATGCAGAGGAGGGAAGGTGAGTTGTTTTTTGTTATTTAAAAGTCATTTCGAAATAAATTATAGAAATGAACAACCAATTCCTCGATCCGGTCGGATATCGAATGCACTCGTCTTCGACTGTGAGTTGGCAATTTACCGTGATCTCTTTCTAATCTCTTTTCATGAATTACGCAATGTTTTTCAGAGCAGCATGCGTCAGCGGGAGGAGGAGCTGCCACCGACGAAGAAGGCCTCTGCGAGTGAAGTAGCCAAGGAGAAGATTGTGTGAGATTGAATCATCAGAAGATTAAAATCAATATTCTTGTTTTCAGCAGCTTCCTATTCGGAGGGAAAATGTGAATGAATTAAACGGATACTGCATCATTATTTTGCCTGCATCATACGTGTAAATGTGTTGTTCTGATGAAGGAATTTCACGTATCGGTAGCACATTTGGTAGACAATAGGCAGGGCGAAAGGGATATTTCTCAGAAATACCGCCTCGAGAGTATTGTAAATGACGAGAGAGGAGGCTTCCTGTCCATCTGCCACCTCTCTCTTGCTGATAAAAGGATTCATCTTGAACACGTTTATGACCTCTCTTTATGAGTCGAAGAAGCACGAATGACCTAGGATCTAGCGTGGAAAGGGAAGAAAATGTCGAGAGATAAATTAAAACGCGGTCCATCTAAGAACGTCGAAGGGGTCGCACAGTAGCTCAAAATGGTCTCCGGAGATTCAAACTTGGTGGTTGAAGTCCCTAGGGGTGAGATACACAATTTTCGAAGGTTTTGAACATCGACTTTTTGAGAAAATCGAGAAAATGTCGAAAAAAGTGAATTCATGATTTGATTTTTCGAAATGGAGTCACTTCACATAAGTTTTCACATTGTTCCGACATTGTATGGATAACTTTTCAAAAGAAAATGTTGACATGACCCCACCCTCGTTTTTTTCCCCCTTTGGTTGCGCACTGTCACTTTTCACATACGGGGGGAGGGACCCTTATGTGAAAAAGCTCGACTGAGACTGGATTAGGTTTGATCACAAATTTATGTGAAAAGTGGACGTAGTATTGTCAAAACACCGCGCAAACGTATGGGAAGCAATTTCATATCGAAAAAACATCATTTAGACCATGAAAAAGGCTGGCAAAAGATGGATGTAGGGAGGCGGATTCGAACCTGCGTCGACGATTGCGTGCTAGATTTTCGAAAAAAAAGTGATGTCCGGGCATGTCGCACCATGATGTGGTATTTTTTTCTGGAATCCTCGTGCATTTTTACATATAATATCATTTTTTCAGGAGGAGCAAATCATTGGAACATTATGAGTTTTTTTTTGAAACAATTCACTTCGTTATTTTTTGACATTTTCTCGATTTTCTCAAACAGTTGATGTTCAAAACCTTTTCGAAAATTTGGCTCTAGGCATAACTTTTGATGCTCTTTTGAATGGTATATAAATTGTGGGGGTAAAATGACGATGAAAATTTTCGATATCAAAGATCAAAGATCAACTTTTGGGTCAAATTTATGGCTGAAGTGTATCCCACCCCTAGGGACTCCAACCACCAAGTTTGAACCTCCGGGGACCATTTTGAACCCCTGTGCCACTTGCCCTCCGGATTTCGACGTTCTTAGGCGGACCGCGTTTTAAGGATTGCTTGGCGAGAAATGACTCTCGTAATTCTGCGCGCTCTCTCGGCTCTCTGACCGGTGGGAGAGTGCGCGAGACAATTTCTTGCGAAGCCATCCCTAGTTTGAATAGGTGTCCAAATCATTCAAATTTAGATGTCAACAATGCTCATTAGTCAATTTTTTTTCAAACATCAGGAGTAACAATTTTATTAAGTTGAAACGTATACAGTGATTTTCAATGTAAACAAGATATATGCGACATATTATAAAATGCTTTCAAAATGGTTGATGTAAATGATGGAGTGTCTATATCTAATCTTAACTTTATATGCTCCGAAACAAAAATCAGTAGGTGCTACATCAGTCGGTGCAGAGAAGGAGACCCTCTTATCGAGTCGATGGAAGAACTAAAAATAAATAAATAATAACAATACAAAATAATTCTAAAAACCTGTATTAACTTCGCAGCATCATCTATTGAAATGGGATTAACATTATTATCGATACACAGCTTTCGACATTTTAAACTGAGCACGTCTTGAGCGAAAGCGACAGTTTTCAATTCTATATTTGTTTCTCTGGGAAATATCCACATGTCCGTCACAGTTTTAGCCGAATGCACCAGAAATTTGCGAATATCTGTAACATTTTGCAATTAGAAATAGTATGAAACATGCAATTAGTCTGAATTAGTTATTTTTACCTTTTGTCAGACACCGAAAATAACAATAAATAGACAATGTATTGACGTCTTTCAGCAAAGCGTACCATGGCGTACTGCAAAGAGTCAAGTTTGAACAGAATCCATATCACGACTTACAAGCTCCGTCTACTAGATTGAAGTCTGATGCAAATTTCTGACACAGATTTTCCAGCAAACGTTAGTGCACAAGCTCGAACTATTGCTGGTCGTATGGACCTAATGGTGAGGCGGACAAACTCTGTTCTTCTAATCACTGATTTCAGGCGCTTCATGAACACTCGAGCCTTTTCCAAACTCATTACAAGTTTAAGATGCTAAAAAAAGCACTTTCAAAAAATAAAAGCATTTGCATGGTAAAATATTGCAACGACTTGCTTTTGTAAGATAAATTTTTGTTGTATATGAAGCTGTTCGCGTAAGAATCGAGCAGATCAGGGAGGATCTGGCACAGCTCAAAATGGTCGATTCCCTGAAACGATGTGATTTGGGGTTTTCAAGGGCGCTGAACACCATGGACATACTCATTTTGCATTTGAAGCATACGTTGGCTCCAGATGGAATCACGTCTAAAACAGTTTTTATTGAATTTCTCAGTTTCCAAGAGTTCAAGAATTAAGCCAATATGGCTCCAGGGTCTGAATTGAAAGGCGATTACGACTGTCTATTTCTTTTTTCATATAATGAAATTATTAATTTTTTATATTTCTCGGAGAATCAAAAGAATGTTGGTTAACTATCATAGTCGGATGCGGAAAAATGAGACGATTCCGAATCACTTTTTAGATTTGCCAGAAAGCGTCGCCATAACGAGTTATGATTTAAAAACCACCCCAATATCGACAGAAAATCGCAAGATCTCCTTTGATCTACCATCTGCCTCGAGTCTCTTTGCATTGATCCGGTGGATAGAAGGCTATAGAGCATGTGAAAAGAAGAGAGCGCAGAGAAGAGGTAGGGAAGGGACCAGATCAATGCAGATAGGCTCGGGTATATCAAAGGAGATCTCGATTTTCTGTCGATATTGGGGTGGTTTTAATTCATAACTCCTTATGGCGACGCTTTCTAGCAAATCTAAAAAGGGATTCGGAATCATCTCATTATTCCGCATCCGACTATGATAGTTAACCAACATTCTTTTGATTCTCCGAGAAATATAAAAAAATTAATAATTTTATTTTTTGAAAATATGAAAAAAGAAATAGACAGTCGTAATCGCCTTCCAATTCTGACCCTGGAGCCATATTGGCTTATTTCTTGAACTCTTGGAAACTGAGAAATTCAATAAAATCTGTTTTTGACGTGATTCCATCTGAAGCCAAAAGAGGCCTGAAATGCAAAATAAGTATGTCCATGGTGTTCAGCGCCCTTGAAAACCCCAAATCACATCGTTTCAGGGAATCGACCATTTTGAGCTGTGCCAGCCTTTGCTCGACTCTTACGCGAACGTCCTCATATTCTATTCTTAGTTGTTCGCACAAATGTTGACAGTAAATCTTCCAGATTGAATAGTTTCTCTGACCAAAACAGATGAAATTAATTTCAATGTCTTCCACTGGACGGTTCATAGGTGCGCTAACCTATAAATGTAAAGGTGAAGTTGCAATTTTATTTTTTCTGATTCAACGCAAGAAAGCTTACGACATGCGAAGGATGCCGGATTTCAAAATTGTACACTCGAGTATATCGCACGATCGGTATTGAAATATCTACGATTTCCTTTATCGATTTGCTAATCTAAAATAGATGACAGCATCATGGCTTCATTAAGATTGATCAAAGTACCTCTCTCATCCGAAGAAGCGACTTATCGTTCAGGAATGTGAAAACGGTCTCCATTCCATTAAATCCAAGGCTCAGTATGTCCATCGGCATTTTTTCGAACAATGTGAAAATTTGAGTCAATATAAAATGGAAAAGTAAGGCTGAAGAGCGTCTGTTCACCCGCTCTCAATACAAGCAAGCCGACCCTGTGGGCTCTGACTCCACGAAGTGCGAGGAATTAGAGGCGACAGTGATGTGAAAGAAGATGAGAACTTATGTTCGAATAGGCGTCCCTCATATCATATCATATTTATCCTGACATCAAGGCAATGGGCCTACAGGAAGTACAATCAATTGGGAGGGGATTGGGATCTTCGTTCCCAGAATGTCGTAGGTCGAGGAATGAGATCTTCCATAACTTTATCTTCCCAACTGTCCGGAACATAGTCGATTACTGTTGAGACTTGCGGAAGTTCATCCAGCCACCGAAGTCTGACTCGCGTGGTTTAGAGTAAACTCACGAAGCAGTCTTCTTGAATGAGACCTTTCTTGACGGTAGAGCACACGAGACGATAGAAATCCGTCCTGGGTCCTCCTTTTGATGTACCAAGTGGGCGATACTCGTCGGCTTGCCCAAGCTGACGGAAGAGGATTCTCCAAACTGGGGATGGAAGAGAGAGAGGGGGGGGTGAGAGTCGACCGCCCGTCGCGAGCGCAAGAATGGATAATGGAGAATTGAGATATAAATATATTGACAGGCGTCCCTACCTGTCAATATATTTATATTTATTTTATTTGTTTTCAAAAGCTGTGTCAATAAAGTAAACAACGTGCTGTGGAACTGACATTCTGACAGAGTTTTTCCAGACATCCAGCTCTCCCTGATGGAAGTGAGATTGAGTCTTTAGATGAATACACTCAAAGTCAATTTTTCAGAAGCTTCCTATTCGGAGGGAAAATGTGAAGGAATTAAACGGATACGGCATCATTATTTTGCCTGCATCTTACGTGTATCTGTGGTGTTCTGATGAAGGAATTTCGCATATATCGGTATTGCATATTTGTGCACATTCGGTAGACAGTCGGACTTATTTCTTAGAAACTCCGCCTCAAGAGTATTGTAAATGACGAGAGAAGAGGCTTCCTGTCCATCTGACACCTCACTCTTCATGATAAAAGGATTCATCGAGAACACGTTTATGACCTCTCTTTATGGGTCGAAGAAGCACGAATGACCTAGGATCTAGCGTGGAAATTGAAGAGAGTGTCAAGAGAAGAATAAAATGACCTTGAAACGATTTATCCGTCTTCATCCGATTTAGCAATCTTCCAATGAAACAATTCAAGCCAATTATTTGTTTGGAGCAGCTCTAAAATCATTGGCGTATTCTGAAAATCAACAGTTTCGTAAGAGGGGCTACATTCTACATTCTACTACATTCTACTGCCCCCGATAGCCACACCGCTTCAAGAATTTTGTGGCTACATTGATGTCTACTGACGGCACGAAGTGGCTACGAGTTTCAACAATATTTAAAGAAAGCGAAACATGACATTTTAGTGACTGGCGACGCGGCGGTCGAGTTCTAAAAACCCCGAAGATTATGAGATGAATGAGGAAATGGCACTCGCTGATCCCCTCGATAATCAGACAATTGTCTGATTCACTCCTCATTCCTCCGTCTCTCTCTCTCCGAATCCTCCTCCTCCTCCCTTATCTCCCTTATCAATCCTCTTGTAATCCCGTCGTGTCGTTTGTCACACGAGAGAAGGCGCCTCCATCTACTGATTATCACTGATTAGGGGAGAGGTTACATGACGAGTATTTGCATCCCCTCTTCCACCTGACCGTAACCACACTTTTCTCTGTCATACGCCCTACTGTCACTGCAGAAGTTGTGCATTTTTCTGCCTGGATTGCCATTATTTTTATCTGCCCCTTTTGCAGCAAACTTCTACTAGAGGAGGCCGCACCGATGCTCCGCAAAGTGCTCTCCAACCTTCAATTATCGATTGTTTCCGTCCTCTTACTAGCAGTTACAGTATCCACACTCCGCGTCCTTCAGGTACTGTAGATTTTGAATCAACGATTGATTCATTTCATGTCGATCTAGGTCTCAGACTTCCATCTCGATGTCGACTACAACAGAAAAGGCGACCCCCAAAAGTAAGAATTCCTTTTTTTGGAATTCTGGAAAAATAGATTTTAAAAAAAATTCGCAGAATGTGTCACGTCTCGTCACCGACTCGTGCCGCCCGGCTAGATGCCACTCAGGATCTGGGATCCTACGGAGATTACATGTGCGATTCACCCGAAGTTCGTTTCTAATTACTATTTGCTCGGCAGCCAAAGTACACACGATCTCTCTGCAGAACCTCGTCAACTTCGCAATCGACGAGACAGTTCGAGTGTCGAATTCGGATGGGAAACTGGATCTCGTCCTCTGGACAGGCGACAACACCCCACACATCGAGGGATACGACGAAGATTGTGAGCAGAAATTTCACCCCTTAAATTTTAACGATCTTTCGGCGGGTGGTTTGGAAGGGATGCCTCCTACGAGGGTTTGATTGTGCTGGGGTCAACGCTGACCATGAAACATAGCTCAAATGATCACATTTGGGTATCCCTGTCGTTGAATTGATCGTCAGTAATGAATGAAAGTGTGTTACAAGAATTAGATACTTTTTTTTGCTAGAGTCATTTTTTCACAAATTATTCATTCATTTATTATTTATTCCGTGCTTGGGGCAGATATCATTAAAAATTGACATAGATGATGGTTGAAAACGGAGGTCCGTTTCCTGAATTCATCTATGCCATTGTCTATGTCTATGTCAAAATTCACCCCTTGCGTAAGAAATATCCCGAGAAATATTCTATTTTGTTGCATAACGAACTGCCAATCTCCGGTGCTCGAAAGAGTGCTTGGTCATCAAAAGTTTCACCACGTGGTCTCTTCCTCATAAAGTTCGCATCTGTCGAGAAAGACGAAGCAAATTTACAGCCATCTTTGCTGATAACAATCATTGATAATAGATGCGAAGTGACCTCTTGACCTTTGATCGCACAGGAATGCAGAATTGCATCTGCAACAAGATGGAAATCTGATCTTTGATCTTCAGACGTCGTCAACGGCATCACGAAGATGACGTCAATAATCAAGAAGGCCTTCCCGAAAACTCCCGTTCTCCCCACGTTCGGCAATCACGACTACTCTCCTGCTAATGCATTCGAGTATGTTGGAAACATTATTACTTTGAAAATCAACACAAGAAATCATAGTGAACAGTTTATCAATTCCTCTTCTTGATGTTAGTATCAGCAGAGTGTCGATTGAATACGAGGCATCAGCCCTAGAAGAGGGAACTATTGGGAAATGGGCTGTACAATTCATTACCTCTTTGGGCGTACTAATACTGGGAGTGCCTCCTCCTTGCGTCTCATCCACTTTCACTTCCTCACTCTTCTTCTTCCCTCCCGAATCTGATTTCTCCTCCATTTTAGCTCCAACGTCACCCTTTACGAGCGTTCCTTCGAGCTGTGGAGCGACGTCATTCTTGGCGCTGACAACGAGGTGTGATCTTTGATCTTTGGTCTTTGATCTTTGAACTCTACCTCTTCTCCTGGGTGACACTCCTAATTTCTTGCTGGTTATCCTGTGATTTCGTTCCCTTCGCTAGTGCAGTCGCGTCCTCCGACCCTTCGTTCGTTTTGCTGCAATTATTTCGAAGTTGATCTTTGATCTCGCATTTTCGAAATTACCTATCCTGCGTCCTCTCATCCTTGCCCTGAGTGTCCACAGAATGAGTCGTCGTCGTCCCATTATTGTTGTTATTGTTGTTGCTCGTAGCCGTGACGACCCTGTATTCGAATCTTCACAATTGCATCTGAGTCTCCGCCCACTTCTTCGTAAGCTCTGATTCGATGTTGACCGCAGTGAAGACCTCGTGAGCGCTCACACTGAAATGGACGCAGTTTAGGGTTTTTGCATCTTATTTTTAGGCAGGTCTTCCCAGTTCTGGGAATGAGGGTACCTCACCTCTCTCCAGGAAAAGGCGGCGCGCTTTGCGGCGTGAACACCTCCTGATCGATGTCGATACTGCAATCGTTACCGTATCCTCGATCGATCGATCCACCGTACCTCTTGCCGACCTTGGACCACTCCGTGTTGCGTATGACTGTTTTGCCCTTCCTCTGAACATGAATCGACAATTGAGTAGTACGGTAGTCGGAGACTACGGTGTCTCCGGTAGGTCATCACCCCTTACCTCGCCCTTGCTCTTGCTCTCCGTTGTCGTCGTTGACGTCTTCTGCGTTGTCGTTGAGATCAGAGCTGAGAGTGGTCTTTGATCTTTGATCTCTCATTCGCCCTCGTCTGATCTTTAATCTAACCAGCATTCGAGGGAATCGTTCTCGGCCCGGGCGTCAGTGTCTTCAGATCGAGTTGCTTCGTCGATTTGAGATCGCTTCGTTCCTGCAAAGGGGCGGGGCTTGGAGTGGGCGTGGCTTGATGGGCGGAGACTCCTACCGTAAGATCCCTCAGTGAGGCCGCGTGCTGCGTCAGCCAGACGAAGGGGTGGGCGTGCCGTCGATACTTGATGCACATTATCAGTCTGCAAGCGCACTTGTGGTGTCAGATCGCTGACGCGTTCGAGGTTTCCGATGGACTCACGTGGGAATGAGCACGAAGAGACTGGCGAGCGAGAGCACGAGGATGCGCATGTACACGAGGTTGTTGAACTGCACCGAGGGAAACGCGGGCGCTTGCTGGCAGATCGGCAACTGCGCAAGCGAATGGTGATTGGCGCACTTGCGGTGTCGTACCTTGTACGCGCATGGTTTGAAGGAGGCGGTCACGTTCTCCTGGTGCGTCGCATTCGACGAAATCAGTGTCAACTCAGACACCAAAGAGTAATTGACCAAACTCGAGCACGCTATTTGCCTGAACGACAGACAATTACTGAAGATACCACAACGGCGAGAGAATCACTCACTTGCGCCACTGGCGCGCAAAGTAGGCCTGACCCTGCGGCACGCAGGATACCGTGCACGGCGACCAGCCCGTCCAGCAGAGACCATCCGCGTCCGGGGTACTGTAGAGGAGTACGGTATCGATCGAGCATTATGCGACTACGGTAGTCTCGATGCTACCGTCACACCAACTACCGTGGTCTCCTTACGTATTCATACGGAGAGGGGGCGACCGCCCGTGTGAAGAGAAAGGACGGGGAGTGAGACTAGAAATGGAGTGAACGAGGCGAATCGAGTGAGGCAAGATTAATTTATCCTTTGCATACAGCAATCTGGGTAATCTGACTAGACTCGCAATTGAAAATATCGAATAACCGGGAAAAAATTATGAATAGCACTGGTGTTGAATCTCGATGTTCGATGATTACGAGATAGGCGCTACAGGAATGAGACAGGCTCGGGCACACGTGTTACCGCGCTGGAATGAAGATTATTAGATGAGAGGCGAACACAGCGTGTCAGAGGGCCCAGATAATCCAATTATCGCGGCGGAGAGGGATCGATTATTCCCCATGACTCGCGCGCCGCAAAGCGGTGCGAGAGATTGAGGGGAAATGAGAGATTTTTGAGAATAAAAGCACGTTTTCAAGCGCTGCATCAAGGTAAATCAAAAATTGAAAATTTTGCTAATACCAACTGTCCTTAGAGGTATTACCCACTGACCTGCGTTGACAGAATGATTCTATCTCAACCCAGTCCCTAGAAAAGCTTTGATTTGTACTCTACAACGTGACACCGCACAGAATAACAGAGTAGACGAAATGCTTCGGGTATGTTTCACTTGGTTTGTAAAACGAAATCGATCGATTTCGATCCACTCCCTCTCATTTCCTCATATCCGACCGCACGTTTCACTTGGGAGGGGCGAAAATAAAAGGGAGGGGAAGAGAGTCGCACGCATCCCTCTCCGCCGCGATAATTGGATTATCTGGGCCCTCTGACACGCTGTGGCGAAGGAAGCGAGCGAGGGTAAATTAACGTTCTAGTACTCACTCTCAGCCAATGGAAGAACAGCTCGTTGGTATATTGAAACTCGAGGCCGCAGCTGCACTTGATCGCACGACTCTGCAATTTATTCCATTAGTTTGTGTCTTCTTTGATTTCAAATGCCCAGATCTAAAGATATTTCTCCTCACCATCTCCGCGACATCGAATTGATGAAACTCATCGACGTGTTCCCTGTACTCGGCGAGATTCTCGAGCCGAACCTGCAGGCCAGCAGGGCAGAATGGACAGAGAGTGCTCTCGGGTAGGTCAAAGAAGTCCTGGTCCCGCCAATCGTCCCACTCCTGGCCGTGAGAGACCGCGACGTGGGCTGAACAGAGGGGCGATGAGAAGACACGAGTAGATGGAAATAACTAACCCTTCATCGTGACGATATTCGTCGCTCGATAATCGCATTCGGGCGCTTCGCAAGCGAGAGGGGCGAATCTGGAATGATTCGATCATGAATTGATCTTTCGGATCATGTAGGCTCAAATCAATGGATGAACTCACTCCGCCCACAGATCCTTGTGGCACTCCTTCACGTGTTTCGTGATGGCCGATCTCTTTCCGATCAGATTCATCGGACAGAAGGGGCAGGATTTCTTTGAGGGCTAAAGAGAGTGGGATCTCTTCGTGCAATGCAGCGTACCTAGCGTACCTGCGTACCTGGCGTACCTAGCGTACCTGTCCAGCGTACCTGTCGTACCTGTCGTAATAGCGTACCTGTCCAATATTACTATCCTCATGGATAGTGCCCATTCCCTCCCACGGAACTTCCAATTGCAGGCCCAATTCCTTCGAGAAAACGCTCAGAAGGGATCTGAAGGCATCGGATGTAAACAAAAATACAAAATACAGGAAAATAACTCACGGATTCGGCAGATCCTCATCGATTTCCACTTGCGCAATAGAACCTTGATATTCTGAAATATTAGTGAATTTCAAATTAGCTGTTATTGAAGATATTTAGCTACCTTCTCTCATCTCTGTAACTTCCTCCTCGTACTCTTCCTCCAGCTCTTCTTCCTTCTTTACTTTCTGGTAAGCGCGAGAACGAGTCATCATCTCGGGTGTCACATCTGAAAAGGATATCGGCCATCGAGCACAACTCAAACAATTCCGATGCTCACATGATTTTCGGGATCACACGAAGAATAATAATTCCAAAATGCTTACCTTGTTCGATGACCATAACTTCGTCGTCTTCCTCCTCCTCTTTCTTCATTTGCTTCGCACCTTGTCTAGTCACCACTGCAACGAATAGGAGATGAATAGCTGCTACTCAATCTTCTACAATTCGCCTTCCACTCACTTCTCGACGTAGATGGTTCATCGTCAGAGTCATCGTCAACCATTCGCTGTCTCTTCATCTGAACCCTTCTTGACATCGTGGGAACGAGAGGGGCGAGCGGTCCTGGTTGCACCTGAAGATTTCCATTTTTCATATTGAAAAATTTGAGAAAGTGCTTGACGATAGCAATTAAGTAAAAACCAACCCTGACAGCAGGCGAATTCTCCTTCAGCTCATCACTCCGATCGACTGGCAACGAAGAGAGACTGTCCTGGAACAATTTGGTTATTTTTCTGAAAAAATAGCTAAGAAATTCGGATGCTGTTCAAGAAATCATCGAACAGTACCTCTCTAATCCTGGGAACTGCTTCCGTGACGATCGGCAACTGCATCACATCGATTGTAGTCGGGAGAGTTCCGTTGTCGAATGCATCCTGCACCTCTCCAAGGTAGAAAGCCACCTCGTCTTCTTGCATCTTTTCCAATTTATTGACGAGGTTGCACGCAATGTTGATAAGTTGCACCTGAGATTGCATCATAACTACTCAACATCTCTCGAACTGCTCACCAGGTCCAGGTCATCCGCTTCCTTACGCTCTTTCCTGTATTGCATGACGCTCTTTGCCATCTTTATCTCGTTCTTTAGTAAATTCATCCACCAGGCCGACTCTGCCAGACTCTGATACGTCTGCAAACAAATTGTGTAACAAAGCTAAAATTTATAATGCAAAAGAACTATTCAAAGCAGTTGTTTTGAAATAAAGTGTAAACTAGCCATGAACGCATCAAATGCCTGATCGTGTTTCCTGAGATGAGGAGTGATCACGGAGCTGATTCGTCTGAGAAGAACGAGGCCGTATGTAGTACGATCTTTGAATCGAGCATGGAACGGCTGAAATGGTTAACTTTGCACACTTTTCTGCTCTTTAGAACCATTTATTAGACGACTAACGCCTTCTTTGTTGTTTTTAGAGAAATTAAAATCGATACTTTATCAATACCTTACCTTGATTGCGTTGTTAACCGTCCAGACATTACGCAGAATGTCCTGGTACATCCTGTGAAGGAAAAGATGGAAGGGACACCGAAAATCGCGCGCTTTTTGCGAGACAGGCGAGAAATGGTGGAGAGAACCGCGACGCGTCCGTTTGCGCGAACGAAAGAGAGGGAGGGGAGAGATTGGGGGAGGAGGACCAGGGGGGGGTGGTAATAAGGGAGGAATGTCGAGATAAGAAGGGTGAGATCAAAGATAATTTTTGCAGAAGATGTTCAAGAAAGGCGGATACTACTACTACGACTACAAAGGCGCGAGAATTCTCGTGCTGAACACGAATCTGTACTACAAGTTGGTCTTATCAACATTCTTCTCTGCATTGATTAGAGACTCTTCATTTCACACACTATCTCGTCATTTTGATTAACCATTCAATTAATTACAGTGTGAACAATGCGTACGGTGAATTCGCGAACCCATCCGATCCGGCGGATCAATTCGCCTTCATGGAAAATACTCTGGAACAGGCTACCAAGTGAGAGCGTGATCTTCGATCTTTCCAGTTTGATCTTTGATCTCAGATGCGCGGACGCCAAGTGCTTCTCAACAGTGCACATCGCTACGCACATCGCGCCTGGAGGTGAGCATCTCCCTTTATCTGACTGGCAATGGCAAAAGAGTAAATTGATCCGAAGAGCGAGCCTCAAAATAGCGCAACAACAATAATCTTTATCTTTACAGTATTCGAGCGCACTCCCAACTTCACCTGGTACCGGCCCGAGTACAACAAGAGATTCCTCGATATTACCAAGAAGTGAGATCGGATGTACCCGTTTCTCCATTTCACGGACTACCTCTCTCGAGAGTGTAATGAAGAAAGATGCCAGATAGAACGAACTAGACAGTTGGAAAAGATCAAAGATCATTCTCCTCTCCAGATACGCGTCCACCATCGGATGGATGATCTTCGGCCACCACCACACGGACACCTTCCATATCGTCAGGGTGAGATCAATCCGAGATAAAGATCAAAGATCAATCTCCCCTCTTCAGGACGATGCGGGTAACCCGGTGCAGACCCTCCTCATGGCTCCCTCGGTCACTCCATGGTTCTCGTCCCTCCCCGGGGCTGGATCGAACAATCCCGCGTTCCGTGTGTTTGACACCTACGATACGCAAGGACACGCCTACAAGGAGATCACGTTGGTCTTTTCTCTTTTTCATCTTTTGATCAGCTGAAATTTATAAAAAAGAATACAAAAAAGAAATTAATTGCAGCACATACGCAGTCGATCTCTCTCGTCTCAACGCTGGGAAACAACCCGAATTCGCGCCTCTCTACTCACACACACTTGAGTACCAGATGAACGGATTGGCACCGAAGGTACGATCACTGATCTTTGATCTCTGATATCCGATCCCCTCAGGACTTCGATGATCTCATCAATCGCATGCTCAATGACGATAACCTCTTCTACAAGTATATCGCGTGAGTTCAAGGATCAGAGATCAAAGATCAAGTATGATTACAGTAACAATGCCGTTCTCGTCGATCTCAATATGCCGGTGGAACCATACAGGTATACGGTAGCTCATCCCTTCCAATTTGGAATATTCACTCAGGTCGGCCCAATTCTGCTCGATGCAATACGCGGACTTCGATCCGTACTATGATTGCATGAAGGGCAAATCGTCCTTCGCACTCTACACCGCCCTGCCCTCACTAGTCTTTCTCTTCGCGAGACTATTCTTGTAACTCATGTACATTTGTGTCAGTAATAACTACAATTCATGATAAAAACAACCTTTATTTACCACTTCTACAAACTCTAAAACGAGAGAAACATGTAACCATAAGAGGAAATCCAGATTAGAGAAATATCAATTGTTACAATGGATATTCTCCGTCCATTTACTCCTACTCCTATCACATTTTGGACAGTGGATGCCAGGAAAAGACCAGAACAGAAACATGTAAAAAAAAGGTCTACCGAGAGCAGCAAAAAAACGACTTCAGAAAGTGACAATTAATCCGCGATATATGAAAAAGATTCTGGCGATGGTACAACGGGACACAGAATATTACAATAACTTAATAGCTAGACGAATCCAAATGGGAGAGAGGGAGAGAACAGTGAGATTGAGTGACAATCTTTGATCGTGCGAGATAAATTGCCGTACGTGCTCTACAATTTACAATAATATTACAAAACCGCGTGAAAAGTGGCTCAGGTGCGCTTGGAAACTAGAAGAACAAACAATAACCCATCACCCTAAACGACAAAACAACTATCCCAGAATAGTAAAAACAAAAGGATCAGACGGTGGTGTTACTAGGGCGAGCTATGGTGCTCAGATCTACAGTAGGTGGGAGTACTGTAGTGGTGGTGGATACTGTAGAGGGGAGTACGATGGGATGGGTGGGGAGGTTAGGGTGGGAGAGGCGGCGCGCCCTGCCAATGGCCTAGAAGGCGAGCTCGATCGAGTAACCACGAGTGATCAGCACGGCCGGCTTGCGAAGGGTCAGCGTCTGCAAGGAACCCAATGAAGGTGGACGTGTGTGGATCATGTTTCAGAGGCTCTTCAAAGGTCCATGCGACTAAACTATCTTCAGTGGCATCGTTGAATCTTATACAAAACAAAAATGAACAATCTAGAGCGAATCCGTCGATTCAAACATCGATTCGAGCAGTGGTTGTTTCGTGTTACATGGATGCTTCGACGCATGCGAATGTTTGTCAGTAGCTCAGCGTTATTTCAGGAAAAAAAGTATACTACAGATCGACCTAATTTTAATCACTTTCTACTCCTTCTAATCCCATCCCTCTCCTCACCTCTCTCTTCTTATCATACTTCCATCCTCCGAGTGACTGACTGCTCTCTCCCTCCACCTTCAGAGTCACCGAAGTGGGCGCCGAGTGGACACCACGGATCTGCAAGAGGAATTATTGTTGCGCCACTCACTAAGTTCTAGTCATCGAATATATTCGATTGTGTGCACTGATTCAATCTCCAACAAGTCGAATTCTAGTTTCTCGTGTTCCGAATAAGGTATGTACATCAAAGTCAAATGATCGAATTCATGGGTGTCCTTCCAATAATAATAATTAGCCCACCTCAATCTTCTCGATCCAATTCTTGGCGGCGAACTTGCCAACTGGCTTGCAAGTGAGAGTGGCAGAGGCCGATGACGTCGTTCTGTAATTATTGATAACTAGACTAGAACATTTTGAGTGTTATTGAGATTATTTTCAGCCAATCTCTATCGTGTTTCATGCTAAACATACATTCTGCCAAATGCGCTTCATTCTAATAACTTCGAGGTATCGCATTCCACGCATTCCTACAACTACACCTCCCTCTATTACAAGTTTGCTCCCCCCCCCCTCACCTGTACTCCATGGTCGCCTCCACAAACTGTTCTCCCTCTCTGTACGCGTGCGTCTTCGCGTCGTCCATGTA
>LS579087.1:236216-252907 GCA_900490775.1 Pristionchus maxplancki
ATCCACTGGTGGAGTTCCGATTGCTCTTGTTTCCTCCCTCTTTTCTATCTTGGGAAGGCGATGACTCCTCTCCACGAGTGCTCGTGCGATGGCGTTGTCTATTGCCATTGGCAGGAGCAGTCTGTCCTCCGTTCGAAGGACGACTCACGCCATTCTCTCCCTGAACATCAATCCTTATTCAGATACCAATGAGTGCGATACGCAAACATTACTATGCGCATATCAATCAAGGACAGCCGAAGTACTCGACTAGTGAAACAGCGCAGGAAAACTATTTTTAAATTTTTTTATTTAGTTCTCGAACCTCCTTGGTGGATTGGCGTTGCTGGCGCGGAGCCTTGTTCTCGCTCTTTCTGCGCTCCTTGCCTGCTCCGCCGTTCTCGGAAGCTGCAAGTACCATCATTCTCCAATGTTATTGCCATCAAAAAGGCAATTAAATACGATAGAAGCCATAAAATAAACAGATAAAAACTATGTTGACTCACTTTTGGGGGGCTTGGTAGCAGCTGCAGCCGCGTTTCCTGCAGCCGGAGTGGCCGCGGGAGCCGCAGCAGCGGCTGCCTCCGCCGCCTGCTTGTCAGCGTTGTTGTTATTCATCGACAGTCAAGTCACAGCTGATGAGGCTGCGACAATCTCGTCGACTACTGGGGGCCCAGACTCGGGGAACCGGCAAAGGTTCCTGAAATGAACGAGATTGAGGGGGATTGGAGTTCGGTGATTCATGGAATCCCCGGCACGAGAGGACACGACAACTCTAGGCGATCTCGATATCCATGAAGGGCAAACAGATTCGGACGAGCCTGGCACAGAAATAGCCAAACTACGCTTGCGAAAGCACGGGAACAAGAACCCAATCTATGACGGGCGCGTTTTGGCGTTTTGTAGTCCAAAAACGACTTGCGCAAGCTCGTCGAGGCCAGAACACGGAAAAGTGTCGTGTCTGCTGACAGCGAAACGCAAAACAACGGGCTCTAAGATGGGAGAAGAGAGACTAACGAGTTGCGAGCAAAAAACAATTTTTGGGGCGGGAAAATGGCAGGGTGTTTTCGGGGTGAGTTGGCAGAGCAGGCGCTCGTTTTGGCTCACGTGAGGGTGTCTGAAGGGAGGGAAGAGAGGGAGATGAGGACGAGAGACTATTTTCCGAGCGGAGAGTAGCAAAAAAGGGGAGAAAAGCTAGAGAAAGAAGAAGTCGCTAGCGCGCGCTGGCCCAAAATTATTTTATCGTTCCGTAACTAACCACCACAAGTCCGCAGCCCAACACTCGCGGAACAATTTAAAAGTCTATTTTATTTTATTTTTAGATTTATTTTTCTGTTTTTTTTTTAAAAATTCTTATTTTAAATGCAGAAAATATGTCAATGCAAAATATATTCAATTGCTCACCTACAAGTCTTGCAATTCTCCTCTCTTCGTCTCTTCTCCTGGTTGGGGGAAGATTTCCGAGAAAGAAAGGGCAAGTCTTGTGTGCAGCTGTTTCGAGCTGAAAATCGTCGATTCGTCACGAGTGGAGAAGCAATCGTGAAAAATCGAAACACTTGGCATTGAGAGAACAGAGCGATCGAGAGAGTGGCGAGAGAAAGAGAGAACTGTCTAGAGAGAAGGGCAGGAGGGGAGATCAGACGGAAAGGGGAAGACGAAGGGAAGTGCGAGATCAAGACAATGAAGATAAGATCGAAGAGGAGGGAAAAGAAGGACGAATGAAAACTACGAGTGATACTCACTATTCGAAAGGGCGGTTATGTGCTAAACGTGTGGAGTTCTCTGATTCCCTCTACATAAGAAAAGGTGTGTCCGGAAATTTACTGGTGAGATTTTCATCGTCCTGGGAGATGCCAATGATGGAATGGCCAGATTTGGCAAATATATAGGTCTGACGTAATCGGCCATGGCGCGTCTTTTCGCAGTTGACAACTTTTTGATAGGACATCGTTGGGTAGGTCAAAAGTTAGGGTGAAAAATCGNATCCACTGGTGGAGTTCCGATTGCTCTTGTTTCCTCCCTCTTTTCTATCTTGGGAAGGCGATGACTCCTCTCCACGAGTGCTCGTGCGATGGCGTTGTCTATTGCCATTGGCAGGAGCAGTCTGTCCTCCGTTCGAAGGACGACTCACGCCATTCTCTCCCTGAACATCAATCCTTATTCAGATACCAATGAGTGCGATGCGCAAACATTACTATGCGCATATCAATCAAGGACAGCCGAAGTACTAGACTAGTGAAACAGTGCAGGGAAAACTATTTTTAAAACTTTTTATTCTTCTTTGTCGAACCTCCTTGGTGGATTGGCGTTGCTGGCGCGGAGCCTTGTTCTCGCTCTTTCTGCGCTCCTTGCCTGCTCCGCCGTTCTCGGAAGCTGCAAGTACCATCATTCTCCAATGTTATTGCCATCAAAAAGGCAATTAAATACGATAGAAGCCATAAAATAAACAGATAAAAACCGTGTTGACTCACTTTTGGGGGGCTTGGTAGCAGCTGCAGCCGCGTTTCCTTCGGCCGGAGTGGCCGCGGGAGCCGCAGCAGCGGCTGCCTCCGCCGCCTGCTTGTCAGCGTTGTTGTTATTCATCGACAGTCAAGTCACAGCTGATGAGGCTGCGACGATCTCGTCGACTACTGGGGGCCCAGACTCGGGGAACCGGCAAAGGTTCCTGAAATGAACGAGATTGAGGGGGATTGGAGTTCGGTGATTCATGGAATCCCCGGCACGAGAGGACACGACAACTCTAGGCGATCTCGATATCCATGAAGGGCAAACAGATTCGGACGAGCCTGGCACAGAAATAGCCAAACTACGCTTGCGAAAGCGCGGGAACAAGAACCCAATCTATGCCGGGCGCGTATTGGCGTTTTGTAGTCCAAAAATGACTTGCGCAAACTCGTCGAGGCCAGAACACGGAAAAGTGTCGTGTCTGCTGACAGCGAAACGCAAAACAACGGGCTCTAAGATGGGAGAAGAGAGACTAGCGAGTTGCGAGCAAAAAAACAATTTTTGGGGCGGGAAAATGGCAGGGTGTTTTCGGGGTGAGTTGGCAGAGCAGGCGCTCGTTTTGGCTCACGTGAGGGTGTCTGAAGGGAGGGAAGAGAGGGAGATGAGGACGAGAGACTATTTTCCGAGCGGAGAGTAGCAAAAAAGGGGAGAAAAGCTAGAGAAAGAAGTCGCTAGCGCGCGCTGGCCCAAAATTATTTTATCGTTCCGTAACTAACCACCACAAGTCCGCAGCCCAACACTCGCGGAACAATTTAAAAGTCCATTTTATTTTTTTGAGATTTATTTTTCTTTCTTTGTTTTTTTTTTAAATTCGTATTTTAAATCCAGAAAATATGTCATAACAAAATATTTTCAATTTCTCACCTACAAGTCTTGCAATTTTCTTCTCTTCGTCTCTTCTCCTGGTTGGGGGGAAGATTTCCGAGATAGAAAGGGCAAGTCTTGTGTGCAGCTGTTTCGAGCTGAAAATCGTCGATTCGTCACGAGTGGAGAAGCAATCGTGAAAAATCGAAACACTTGGCAGTGAGAGAACAGAGCGATCGAGAGAGTGGCGAGAGAAAGAGAGAACTGTTGAGAGAGAAGGGCAGGAGAGGAGATCAGACGGAAAGGGGAAGACGAAAGGAAGTGCGAGATCAAGACAATGGAGATAAGATCGAAGTGGAGGGAAAAGAAGGACGAATGAAAACTACGAGTGATACTCACTATTCGAAAGGGCAGTTATGTGCTTAGCGTGTGAAGTTCTCTGATCTGTTAGAAATTGTCTTCGTTCTACAACCGATCGAAATGAGATTGATTGAAAAATACTTTTCATGAAGAATCTTCACAAACACAAAAAAATTCCGGAAATGACAAGTAGATCAAAGAGTTGAGCTGATCAAGCATTGACTGTTCTCCATTGGAAGATGAGAGAAGGGAGAAACGAAACACGGGGAAACACGAGATCACATGAATTGGGTGTTGAAACATATTTGAACGAACTGCAGTCGCGTCCCTCTTTCTTCCCGCAAAACGTGAACAACGTAACAAAAAATGAGAGTGACAACAAATGGAAGGAGGGAGCGTGACCCGGTCATTTGAATGATCTCCCTCTAGTCTGCTGTATCATAAACAATGCCCAGTCAAATACGAAGTCGTGGCGAAATCAGCGAGATCAAATTTGCTATGGGAAGGGAGCGTTCAGTATCCATCTGGATTCAGACATCTATTCACATCAGCTGGGGGTAGGAAACTGATGACTGACGAGTGGATCAACCCTCCTGATAAGCTACACAAGTTGGCAGATCAACGGCTAGTTCTGATCACACGCTTTCTCCCCCTTTCTTCCCTCTCTCCTCTTCTCCCTCTTCTGATCTTTCAATGAGCGTGATTTGCCCCTCCTCCCCCTCTAGACACAAAGGACAGAGGGAGAAGGAGAGAAAAAGGCACGAAAGGGCCAAGTTGTTTACTAGAGAGAAGTAGACACGTGAGGGGATGGTATGGAAGGAGGGGCGGAGGAGCACAATGAAACAATTGGAGGTGGGGATCAAAGCGGGAAAGATCAAAGATCAGATGAATCAGTCACTTTGAAGTTCTTGAGATCGAGAGATAATGATTCAAGACGAACTTCAGAAGATCGAATGCGATTCCGATGTGAAGCTCGATTCCGAATGAAGAAGCGAAAATGCCAATTTCACGAGGTGTCTGTTCCCTTCGACCACAGATTGGATCCCTCTCGGGAAAGAAAACGAATCATCGAACGAGTGGGATGAAGGGTTGGAGAACTGAATAATGCAGCTGTTCATTGTGTGATACTTCACTGATGAAACACATCAATGGGAGGCTACTCTCACTTCGAAAAGACGTATTCCAATGACGAGTTGACCCTATTCATCATGGATCCCACAGGATCTCGATTCCCCTCATGAATCAAAGTCCCTTATTATTCAGTTACGCAGTCCTTCTCTCTTTTTCTCCTCTCGCTTTCCCCTCCGGCACCAGTTTCGCACTTGAATACATACAGTTCGCAAGCCCAATTAGTGAACGGAGAAGGGAAGGGAAGAGGAGGGATTGAACCTGCCCGATTCAATAAGCGCCTCTCCCCCCTTTCCATACCCAATGTCAAGAGGAGTCCCGAGGCTGCAACAAACACCTACTTTCCCCTTCTGATCCTTCCTTCCCTTGATGAATCCCCGTTCGCTCCTCTCGATGCAACTACTCTTCCTTCTCTTCTATGGAGCTGCATCTTCTGCTGCTGAGATACGGAATGGAATCAAAGGTATTTCAGCTCCCGATGTCGTATCGATAGGCCAGCTACGATAATCAGGCCAAGAATGATCTCTGTTTGAAAACAATGATCTTATTCAAAACAATCCTTGAATCCTGTCCACATCTGGCCTACAGTAACTCCAGAAACAATAGCAAAACAATGGCCACCGGAATAATTAATCAAAGCTCTGTAATCCATCTACCGTACTCTCAGGTCTGCCTACCGTAACCTGTGGAGATGACGCAATCATCATGCAGATCGATAGCGAGAAGCCATTCACCGGCAACATCTACACCAAGGGATTCTTCGAGGATGAAAAGTGCACCGTGCAGGGTGAGTTTTACTATTGTGGTGTACTTGTGTATTTCTCAATTTGGAAGACGTTTCTGTGATGTTTATTGAAGACCGACCCATTTGATTCCGATCTCGACCCACTTGATCTGTGGGTCAAAACATCGTCATCTATCTTCCATCAGTATCTGCTCCTTTCTTCAGGTACTCGTCGATCGTCAACTGAGATTCGTGTGCCACTCACATCGCAATGCGGAACGAGGAGGAGGAGAATGGTGGGGGATTGAATATTCATTTTTGATTCTTCTCCCTAACCGGAAGCAGGTGGAAGAGCCATGTTATTCATTCTTGTCATGCTTGTCATGAATATTATGCCAACTCACATGTGTTTCACGCGTCCTTCACATAATCTTCACAGAAAATAAGCTTCTCGAGCCCAGAGAAGCGTGAGAATAAAATCAGTCCATGATTCTCCTCTCATCAGATTTCCCCCCGTGGTCTTCTCCTCGACGTCACGGTTATCGTCATGTTCCATCGTCTTTTCCTCACTAAAATCGATCGATCGTACCACGTGGAGTGCTTCTACGTCCAGTACGACGAGGCTGTCAGCCAGAGCTACGATGTTAGGTGAGGAGAGGAAGTGAAAGTGAGAACAGCTGGAACTGTCGCCTTTCTTCAGCACTCTCCCCTCAGTGGATCTCAAGTCGTCCAATCTGGCCGATGATCTTCAAAACAGGGCATCAGCAACCACTGTGCCGTCATGCAAATACGAGGTAAGTAATTTCTTGAGAATATTTCGATTCACCACTTTTCTGTGTTCTCAGTTTCACCAAACATTCGCAGGTCCTTCACGACGGACCTACTGGCAGTGCACTCAAGTATGCCAAGATTGGAGACAAAGTGTATCACAAGTGAGTGGAGAATTCTTACTGTGAATGGAAAATCCTTGCTGAAAAACGCTATAATCCTACAAAATTCTGCAGCAGATCAACAGTTATTTAGTTGTTTCTTTCGACCTTTCCAAACATTTTCTCGTGAAATCCAATGAGTTTCCAGATGGACGTGCACTCATTCCGGGGAGATGTGCATGACAGTCCACTCGTGCGTCGTCGACGATGGAAGAGGAAGAGGACAGCAATTGATCGATGAGAGAGGGTACTGATAAGGATGATGCCCTGATAAAATTAATAATCCGTGTTCAGGTGCACTCGTGACTCCTTCATCCTGGACAATCTGAAGTATCCCTCAAATCTTGAGGTCTGTTTCGCCTATCTTATATTCAGCTTTGAAAACATTTTATGGAATACCCAAATCGTATCTTTCAGGCCGGTCAATCCTCAACGGTCTTCCGCTTCGCCGATCGAACGACAGTCTTCTTCTCGTGTCAGATCAGATTGGAGAGAGTGGAGGACACCGCGGATAATTGTGCAGTGAGTATTGATGACAGCTCTGCGATTGCATATAATTGATGTTCCTAAAGTAGGATCGTTGCTTCCAGCACGACTTCTCCTTCTGTGGTGATTCATCAGAGAGCAGCAGTCGATCTATCGACGCGCCAGTTCGATTCAAGGTAAGAATTCTGAAGCGATTCGCAGAAACATTAAAATGTCAATTTTGTGAAATGTTCTATTTGATCTTCATTACAGGGAGCAATCGAATCGGACTTTCCACGGCCAACAACGCCTCTTCCAATACAGGTGAGCAGCGAAATGATGAAATAAGTAATTTTTCATTGCATAACCTTTCTCTTTTCAATTGAAGGACGGAGACGCGGGTCAATCCGACGAGTACTTCGAAGACACTGCAGTGGAGGTTGGCAGAAATGAGAAGGGACAGGAGATAATCCGGATCGGAGATAATTCGCCCATCGGAGGTGAAAAATAGTGGATACTTTCTAAAATCGGATGATAATTTTCCATTCGTTCTTCAACTCATCGTCTTCAGAGATCCATGTCGGGACCACTCGTGGCATCGACAATTCCCTTCCTGACATCCCTTTACATGCCGGCGTCGCCACTGAGTTGAACCAGTCCGACTTCCCGGCTCCCGGCTCGCTCCATTCATCAAGACCCTCCAGTGACGATGGCGGATTTTTCGTGCCTCAAGAGAGAAGGAAGAGGAAACGAGTGCGCATTTTCCGGCAGCTTTATCGTAAAAACGCTCTGCATTCCAGACTTACGGCCTCGAGCGTGATCCTCTGCACAAGCCACTCAAGTTCTTCGACCTCGTAGATACAGACGAAGAGAATAGCTCGTAACTCCCCTTTTCTTTTTCAATAGTAAGGAAAAATCGAAATTGCAGTCGTTTCCGTCGCTCCCCTTCGCCTGATTCGATGGAGATCGATGTATCGACGGATTCAATAGAAGTCTCCGATGAACCGCTTTTTGGTGAGCGATCATCTACTCTAATTCGATATTCAAGTATTACAGAAAATGTTCGCCCGGAACCAGAAATTGCCCGAGACGACATCTACGTGGACAGTCGTGGAGAGGTATTTGCATCTCTAATTTTTACAATTAATTTCGAAAATCGATTGAGGTGTGCATGTCGGTGCTCGCCTTTACCATGTTCATCCTCACTACTGTTCTCATTATCGCTATCGTGTCCATGGTCTACTGGATCTATGCATTCAGAAGAACTGGGACTTCAGGTAGACTGAAATCATATTCGAAACACATTTGAAAAGAGAAAGATCGATGTAAACGCTGAAACTACAGGAAGAATAACTCGCTTCGTCGAGAACTATTGGATCGAGACCGAAGCTGCAAGCCAAGATCGATATCGATACAGTACCCAGAAACCGTAGATCATAATCATCTGTTAGACTCTTCGCTAGTATTCGGGTGTAACCAGTTGCCACACATCACAGTGATAAATCAGTGTTTATCCTTTGTATACAATGAATTCGATCGATAAGACCGGGGGTCAGTCAATCGATCTACAGTATCCCTACAGTACTCTACTCGTTATCGGGAATCGCCGGCTTTCCATTGATGTGCGTGTTGCGCAGTCGATTGCCGTTTGCTTCGGTTTCGACAACGAATAGGACCTGTGAATGAATAGTCAGTTGTCGATCGCTCCTTCGATTACCGTACCTTGCCATTCTTCTGGAGTACGGTAGCACAGAGGTAGTACCAGTCGGGATCGGTCGTCTTCTTGACTGAAACCTCGAATGGCATGGGTCCATCTTCTTTGTTCACTGCTGAATCGATAGTCAGCTGGCGATTCTTCTTCGGTAGATCAATGCGCTGAATTTCATCGGTCGATAAACTACCGTACCCAATCTACCGTATACCTTCTTCGATCGGGCGTACTGCGGTCCGTTCTCGCCACTCGTATTGGCGGTGCAGCGAACGGAGAGTACGGTAGGCTCCTGCGATCGATCGATTACAAATAGCATGAAGATACGGTATTTATCGAGTACGGTATCGATTGACACAATTACAGTACTTCATCATCTCTGCCGGCGGATTCTCTTCTGACTCGCTGGTGCTGCTCCAGTCTGGGTGGTTCAGTCAATTCCTCCTCTCGATGGACGAATTTCCCGCCAGTTTCTGAGATTTGAAAGTTGGCGCGGTGCCAAGAATTGAATCTCACTGTCGTTCTTCTGCACTGTGATCTTTCTGTTCTTGAGTACTCCTCCGACATCTTTGGCGTGTCCGAGAAGAGCTTCGACGATGTTCTCGATCTGATTCGTCGCCAGATCTACGGCCTTAGAGAGAATTCAGATGGGAAAGATCAAAGATCAATCTCCTGATCGATAAATCGACCATGTAGGTCAACGAACCTCGAGGGTGTGGTTGTTCTGGCGCACCGTCGAACCGCTCGCCATGGTGGATGGAGGATGGAGTGAGGGGAGGAGAAGAAGAGAAGACCAAGGAATAAGAAAAATGCAGATTTTATTGGATCTAAATTGCTATTGTTCAACTCTTTATTTTTTTATTATTCAGAAATAAATACTGTAGTGGAGCTCGGTACTCTAGCACTCCATAGTGCATGCCTCCATCTCAGCTCATTTTTCTTCCTCTCAATCTGTCCGGAAATTAGAGTGGAGATGTAAACGAGACTGAGATGGACCGACTAATTCCGTCTAATCTCGCCGAGTTCCTCTCACTTTTCTCATCTCCAGTAAGTGACTCATCGGATTCTCTTGACGAAACGACCGCTCATCGGACGAATTCGAATCTCGATCTCTCCATTTCGCATGGTCTCTCGCTGGTCAGGCAGGGAAAGAGAGCGGGCCAAAAGAGGAGTCAGCTCCCGAATTCCCTTTAGGACACCTCCAGAGGGGGGAAGAGTGCGTAATGCAATTAGAGCGGATTGGAGCCACCACTGTCTCAACTCCAAAACAGCGCATTGTTACCGTAACTTGGGGAGGGTCGTCTGACTCTTCGTTCCGCTTGATTTTAGCTGTAGAGCTAGTCCCCGTCGCTTCTCCCGACTGTCAGCAACCATTTTGCGATGATTCGAATGGTTCTCTGGAATTTCCTCCCCCTTTCGTACTACTCCTTCTTTTCCTCGACACTGTCAGGTCTACAAAATAGGCGGCCTAAATCGGCGCGGGGCTTCACAACTCTTCGTCTCCCCTCTCTCACTTTCTCTCGCTCTCTCTGCTCTCGGGCCTACTGAATAGCATGGCTCATTGCTTGTTTGTTATTCCCTCCTCCACTCAAAGTCATGAAAACTGAGAATCTCCCGCTCATTCTAATTATTCCCCTTGCTTAGTTTTTGCACGTTTCTGATTGTTCTGCACAAGTTGCTAACATGGCTGCGAAACGTGGGCTGCAATCCTTTTTCGCGCTTACTTCAGTAGCAGGTTCTGGTGTTGTCCGTGTTTCGAACTGTGCTGTCTGTCAATGAGAGTCGAAAGTTGGATCGGCGTCTCTCTCAAATTAGTCGTTGACTTCTCCGTTTTCACTCAGTCACTACGTACTTCTTTCGTTAGTGTAGAAGAGGAGAGGGGGAAGGGGAGATGGGGGGATGCTCTTTCCTCCGTGCCCGGAAATCGGTTTATCCGTCGCAGCGGGCTAGTTGACCCCCCTACGCCCTCTATTTAGGATGGGGAGACGCGTGATATCAAGCTGTCCTTTGTCTTCATTGCGCATAATACTCTCGCTTACCAGCCATTTGAAGGCGCCTTCATTCAGAATGATCACTTCGGTGTGTACAGTTACTTCAGCATCAAAATTTTTCTTCTTTTTGAAGCGTAGTCCAAGAGTTTGAGGTGACACTACCCCTTCAGTGTACTTCAATGTAGACCCACCAATCGCTCCGTTTACGTCGATCCGTGTTTATTCTCAGTCTCCCCTCTTCCTTTCTCCTCTCATCATAGTTTCCATTGCAAAGCACGACTCGCTCTGTCTTTTCAGATGTCAATTATTCTTTCACGGAGAATCCCCCCAACAAAGCGGGCCCATTGCTTTCTTCTCCATCTTTCTTTCGAAATAACCTCTCCATTCAATCGATCCTCTCCTCGGGAACAATCAATTGGATGTCACCTCCAGACTCTTTTACGATGCGTCAGATTCCCTTCAGGCGAAGATGTCCGAACATAAATCAGTGATTGATGATTAGCGGAGAGGGGGAGAGGGAGGGAGGGGGATTGGGATGAGGGGAGGGGAGGGGGAGGGGGATCAGCCTCGATTTCAACAGGTGCCGTCTTCCAATCGCTCTTCCTCCTCTCATTTTTCGTTGTTGCATCGCGATTCTGATTGATTCCATTCGATTCATCAAGAAATCTTGAGGAATCCGATGTTATTCTTTAATTTCAAGTACCAGATGCTGAATACGAATCGCTCTAGAGATTCTCCTTCAAACAGCCCTATTTCACTCCTAATTTCACCATTTTGTTGTTTCTGATCGTTTCCTCTTTTATCTCTTTATCTCTGACACCTTCAAATCAGATTCGGTTAACTGCTTTGTTGTTCGCTTTTCCCTTCTCGACCCCATTCAACGAGCTCCGATTTACCTTCCAGCGCGTTAGATTTCAACAATCTGAGAAATCCTTCAAGAATATCTCAATACTCGTTTGAAAGATTCCGCAATGAAGGTGCATCGGAAAATGCTGCTAAAATAGTCTCCTCGATGATGGTTGTTTCTACCTAATCGGCGAGAGATAACGCATGAAATTATTTCATCTCTAACTCGCTCCAAATTCGCAATCCCTCTCTATCAGAAAACATGAGCATTTCCTCATCCTAGTGCATCCACTCAACGAGTCTTCGTCCCTCTTCAATTCTCGAAGGAATTCCGCAATTGTTTCCTTTGTCTTTTATCCACGGCCGACGAGAGAGCACGGCGAATCGAGAGAGCAGTCTAAATATTGGACCAAAGACAATGGGATAGTCCTCGAGGAGGCCCTTGAACTTGCTTCTCTCCTCTTATTTCGTGTGGTAACTTCCCTGTTTCACTACGAAGTTTCGCAAGATTCCGACAATTTGAATTAGTCGAATGTAATTTATTCAGTGGGAGAGAGTGGTGTAAATCCGTGGGGGCAGCGGACGTCCCTCTCCCCCCAAAGTGCTAATTAGGATCCCGCGTAAGCCCGTGGGACTTTCTCTTCGGGATTCTCTTAGGGTACTGTAATCCCGTAGGTCATTGTGTACGGTGGTTTCTGCTCTTTTCCTGTGCACGTCGCTCTTCTCCACTTACCTCGTTTTTTCTTGCTCAGTTCGCAATAGAATGGGCTCGTCTTTTGTGTCGTCGCCTCACACCAGTCGCAGCACGACCAAATCTGATTGCTTCCCTCTCCTCGTAAAGGTCTAGGGGAGAGGGAGAGGGAAGGAAGGAAGGGGCGAGCAAAATGGATGAGGTCCTGGTGTTCCAGTCCTTCTTCCACTCCTCTGCTCCTCTTCTCCTTCCAAGAGATTCCCTCCCCTTTTGTTGAGGTGGACAGGGGAGAGTATAGTCAAGGGGAGGTATCTATGGGATCAGTCTCGGTCTGGTCACACTTCGTTCCTCCTCCTTCCCCCTTCTCATCTTCGTGTTTTATCGTCGTATCGCTCGTTAAATCACAGCTTTCTCGAAGTCATGAAATTCGTTGTAATCGAACTCCGATCGCCCAATCGTTTTGAACTATGGTGATCAGATTTATGCGCTCCGATTTGCCACCGCTTTCTGATTCTCGATGTTACATTGCCTTCACGTGAACTGCTTCTCGAGATCATCACCATTTCCAGTCGAATCCGCACCACGAATGGATGAGTAACAGCAATCGGAAGTTGTGCAAGAATTTTCACGAAGCGGCTGATATGCCATAAAGGTGAGGTTCTTCAAATAAATCAACAAAAATATAGACTTGACCAAAATAGAGGAACCATTTTCGTTGTCTCCACTGTCTACTAATCAGCAGCACTGGGCGAGTAAACAAAATTTGTAGAAGACCATGGCTGATTGTTGAACATCTTTCTTCCAGCATGCCCCGATGGTCTCTTCGACTCGGTTGGCCTCCCTTTGACCTTCTCTTCCTCCTCCTTCTCCTTCTCCTTTCCCCCATTGCATCCTCACAGCACCTACCTATCGAACGACCAACGATTCCGAGGTTCCACGGAGGTTCGCATAGATTTTCTTATTTTATTTCCGTTTCGTTGAAGAGAACAACAATTTTTCCTATCATTGCCTTCTGAAACTTAGGAGAGGCGTCTAATCCATTGAAAAACGCGCAGTTTGTGATGGATGACCAATCAAGAGGCATTTAGAAAGGAAGTAACCAAAATAAACAAGACAACAATTTTCATTATTCCAGGTTCGTCCTCGGTAATCTCAGCCGTATCTGGTGTCTCTCACTATGACGACCCACCCGTGAGCTTCGGACAGCGTTAGTTTCACCTTTCTTGCCTAACAATGATGTAATCGGGCCTAAAAGGGGAAACCGCACCGCCAAACTGGGTTCGCTGCTGTATCGTACGGATTTGATAGCAGTGCCTACGTCTGCTCCATTCATCTCGGGCAATAGCCATAAACTTCCTTCATAGCAACAAAGTGCCTCTTCTGTTGCTGTGCGGCCTCTCACTTTTATGGCCATTATTATTATTCTATTAGATGGGATTTCTTCCCCTCTTCGGCCTCTCTTCGTATAGCTTTCTTCTTCTTCCTTCTGCTGTCCACTTCCGAATTCTTACGCTTCCGTAACTTCTGACGCTGCAGCAGTGGAGTACACACACACACACAGAACTGTTGACCCCTTCCTTCCCCTCAAAACATTCACTGGATCAGTCTCAGTCATAGGAAGGCATTCCCTTCACTTCATTAGAGACTTCATCTCTCTAGACACCACAAAAAGCTCTTTTCGATTAGTCTTTTTGTAGTAGCAGCAGCACTTGAACGTGTTTTGAATGGATTCGTACTCATGACTTTGTCTAGACTCATTTTGACGCTCGGCATATCCGATTTATGCTCAATAAGTTTTGAGAAATCAAGGTTGACCCCATAATTTTTTGGCTATTTTAGAAATGTCCAGCTGTTTTCATCCCATTTCGTCGTTTCTCTTCATTGATCTCTCCTCTGAATGGACAAACTTCCGGATCAGACTCTGGAAGGAGTCAAGAGAGAGAAAGAGAAGGGAAGAGAAGCAGTCTTGGAATCTCACCCTTCCCCCTTTTTTGGACCCCGCTCCTCCTCTATTTATTTCCCTTATTTCCCTCGACGCTCCGAAATAAGCAATTGTCCAACTCTGTCGGGGGAATTGTTTTGGTTTATTGTCGCTCATTGGGAGCGTCTGTTTCTGCTGTGCGACTGAGGAAGGGAACGGACGAAAACAGCCGGAGCCAATCCCGGATGGATCAAACACTTTCATATCTTTTGATATCGCCGCTGATACCGGATCCCAGGCTCCACTAACATTCGCTTCATTCTATCAATTTCATACGATTCTATAGACACTCAAACATCTAATTGAGCAGTACACTAGATAGCTGCGAGGTCAGAGGTCAGATTTCGCGCAGAATGAACAACTCAGATTTTCCCTTTGAGATTTGTGATACTCAGTGGGTTCCGAAGCCTCACGTTTTCTCCCACTTCAGAATCCTTCGCTTCCTTTCTAACACTTGAGAAGGAACTGTTGCATTCCTCAAGGAAGTGATGCACCCCGTCACTCCCTCTAGAACCTCCCCTCCTCCTCTTCTTGATTCAGTCGTAAGCTCCTAATAGACGAGGGCATCATCCCCTTCTTCCTCCCTTCTTCCTCTCCTTGAGGACCCTATCAAGCCTTCTGCTCGAGTTTGTTTGACCTTTTCAAAGCAGAAAAATACGGCTCCGGGAGGCCCGTCTTTCTCTTCGTTCATTCGATCATTCCCTGACGATCAATCAAAACAAGAGGAGCGTGCTCAGTTATTCTCCCGGTCCTCCCTCAGTCTTCTGTCCTCTCTCCAATCCCTCCATTCTCTCCTCCTCTTGCTTTCTAACCCTTGTCAACACATCACTCTTCGCTTCCCTCTCTTCTCACTTTCTATTGGCAACATTCAGTCTTCTCCTTTGCTCCCATCCGACGAAATCTCTTTCATTAGACACGCTGAGTCAGAACGAACAGAGGACGAGGCGTCATGAAGGTCATCCTAAGGTTCCTCCTGAATCATGAAAGCAGTCAAGGCGAAGATTCGTCCCCCGAATCGCCTCGTTGTCCCTGTTCTTCCCCTATTCTTTTTCCACAGCAAACGAGCACCAAATAGACAGTCTTTATCTAATCATTTCCTGTAGACGACGTCTTTCCTTTGTATCTTCTTCTTCTTTCTCCTCTTCCTTCCTACTGCCTTTCCTCCCTTCCATCTCACTCAGTGATTGATCTCACCTCTCTCCCCTCCAATCACTATTATCCCTTTGTCTGCAGGCGGATCACACCTCCAGTTTCACCCCAGCTGAGATCGTTGATCTGGCTTCCAAACCTATTCTTTTTTTCTGATAATGAACTGTCCTCAAAGATTCTACTGCATGGTATGTAGAACTTACGCAAAGCGATCACGTGGTTTCCCATCAGGGTTCATCGACCACTCCTCATCCACTTCCAACCTCTCATTCCTCCTCTCATTCTCGTGTAATTTATCCCATGCTCCGTGCTCTCATTCAGTCGAAAGCGATCGAGTTTCACTTAGGGTTGATGGGCTCTCTCTCTTTTTTCTACGAGGCAAAAAACGAACGAGACAGGCGTGTGAGAGGCGCCTTGATTAGTTCTGATTTTCGGCTCTCAACAATTCCGCATTTTTCGTTCATTCTCAGTGCATTCCGGTCATCGATCATTCTCTATTTTTCCTAAATAAAA
Source organism: Pristionchus maxplancki (assembly GCA_900490775.1). NCBI lineage: Eukaryota > Metazoa > Nematoda > Chromadorea > Rhabditida > Neodiplogasteridae > Pristionchus > Pristionchus maxplancki. Next base: position 251,990 of record LS579087.1, read on the forward strand.
AATAAAAAATAGTATCATTCCTCCAGTATTCCTTCACTTTCACCTACTTCTCTCCACTGAGATTTCTCAGTTGTTCTATCCTCTAAATCGTTTCCTCTCCCCACTTCACACATCCGTTCTTCTCCTTATTCTCTTCACGTTTCATTGAACTCGAAATCCCTCTTCCCTCTCCTCTTTGGGGAGGTCTCTTACTACGACCCTCTCATGTCATCCCATCCTCTTCTTTTATCCATCTGTTCGTCTTCCGGATTCCCTAATCAATGTTTTTCCTTCTTTCTGTGATTGTGAAAGTTCCTCTTCTCTCCCCACACATTTCGTCGTGTGTTCCATCTTTTATCGTCTCGAAGTCATTTCATCCCCTCAAATCTCCACCGAAGAGAGGACCCCACCACTTTCCCTCGTCAGTTCCAGATTGCTGTGTATTCTCACACATCCGCAATCACCATCAAATCGCCTCCTCCTCCCCTCCTCTTGATCTATTGTCTCTACGCTGTCTGAGTCCACTCCTCTTACACAAATGACGCTTCGAAAAGTGTGCCGCCGCTTTCGCCCCATCAGAGTCATTTCGTGCTCGCGCCCTTTGAAACCTTCGAAACACTCCGTTCTGGACGCAGAATGAAGAGAATACCTCCGATTCTTGTCTCCTCCGTCAATCTTCCCACATAATTCGTCCGTTCCTATCTCTTCCTGCCCATCTCATTCCTCATTTTCCCCTTCTTCCCAATCTCCTCATTGACTAATTGAGCCTGTTCCGTTCTCCTCGTGAATAATGTTGAAGGAACGCTCGTTGGTTCTCGTCGGAATCACATCCATTTCGCCATTGGATGCAGTCCCCTTTATGACCCTTCCAAAACCTACCCATCAGTCTCTCTTCCTCCTTCATCTAAGCACCCCTGCCCCTCCATCCACCGTACGACG
>LS579279.1:28622-44397 GCA_900490775.1 Pristionchus maxplancki
GAAGGACCATTTGATGAAGTGAGTACGTACTATTTCTCATGATGTTTTCCCTTTTCTATTTCTTTTCTTTAACTTATGTTATACTAAATACTAACTATACTTATTTCAGAATGAGTGTTTCTATCCGCTCGAGGTTCTCCACAATTTAAAGGATATCGAAAATACTATTATACAACTGAACATGCAGTAATTAGGTACTGGCGGATCATAATATCAGACACAATGTTCCGAAAGGAATATTGCCACGATCGCACAGGTTTATTTACTACATTTGCGTAAGTCTTTAACCATTCTTTGCAGAAAATGGAATATAATTTTGCTAAAAGCGATTCAGTCTCGAGGAGCAGCCACGTGGTTGAAGCAATTCTCGACAAAACTTTGCTGAATATTCTGATGCTTGTATCATTTACATCTATTTATTTGAGAGGAACGACATTCTTTCTCCGTAAACTGGTTGCTTTACAAGACATAGGTCGAGTTTGCAATGCAGCTAGATTCGGGCTGAATCGCTTGTGTTAATACGATATCGTGTTTGTACAGGAAGATTGCGACGTGAACAGGAGCGACTACGATCGGGAACTGATCAAATACGTCTTCTTCAGTAGCGCTCAAATAAATGCACTGAACGCCGGTTTGTTATGATATTTATTGAACGCTTTCTCCATTGCTTAGCACGCTACACTTTGACGATGCAGTTCAAGTAGCAAGAATCTAGACCATGTGTATCCTTTTCGCAAATGAGCACTGGAATACAACTGATCTTACTAATCATTGATCACTTTCACATCAAGCCGAATGAGATAATTGCAGACGCTTGTTTGTCAGTAGTGGAAAATATGGGTTCCAATGGTGTGAATGTGCTCGAGTATGATAGTGGATATCCTGCGAAAACTGCTTGTCCCTCTACAAGTTTTACGATACATCCGTTCGTTTTAGTCTTACGTTTTTTTACATCTTTGAAGACAATTAAGCAGTGGTTTTATTTCAGGAATATCATTTCAAATCAGTCAAAGATGAGGAAAGGTAGCATCAACGAAGTTGAACAACGCCGTCTTGTTTTTAATAGATTATACTTTCAAGAGGCTTCGGTACCACCATGACGTGAAACAATTTCTCCACGAGAAGTATACGATATTGAAAGCAGCAGGAAATGGAGATGCGACTGATTGGTAGAAGCATTCAAGAGGAATTACGAGATGGGAAAATCAATGAAAGAGAACTACGAACTCGAGTCAAACAAGGTACGAAGGTATGATTGATGAATTAATAGTTTGTTGGTGCTCTGAAACCTGAGATTCATAATAATATGATTGAAGCAGTTGTTTGCAGGACGATAAGGAGATGGGTTCGTATAGGGATAACTTCCGTTCTATTTCTTTGAAAGGGAGAATTGGCGTTAGAACAAGGGAGGAAGAGGCAGAAATGGACCAAATATTTGCTTTCACACCTCTCAGTGTATTGAAAATGTTTATCTCTGATTGTGAGAATGATTTGTATCATGAGGTGGAAGTGCCTGATTTTCCTATTACGAAGACTAAGGCGGTGTCCTCAATTTATAGTATAAATTGTATATGCCACTATTCTCTTTCCAGTATCTTTAAAATGCTTCAATTTGAATACATTTGTCCATAATTCATTATCCTCACCCTCATTATTCTGTTGTAATTCGATCTGCAGCTATACCATTCATTTTTGTTCAAAACTAACCAATTGAAAGCAAAAGTTCTGCATAAAATTGGTGCTTCCAGGAATGATTTTTTGTACTGATAATGGCGTATTCGTTGAATCGGTATGATATTTCTTGATAAGATCCTGCATTGATTGAAGTCTCTTATCAATCTGAAGTAAAAATGGAGGAGGAGAGTGGCGTGTCCACTACTCGCATTGATTCTGTCGCATTTAATCTCTCGGTCTCAGTGCGTGCCATCAGTCGAACTGCACCCTATTAAAGCATTCATTCCCTTCTCTCTTTCACTTTTTATCCTTGATGTCGTGTTCATGGTCGACGTCTTCTTTGTCATCACCCAATAATAATAATAATTTATTCATGTCAAACAATAATGCTCAGATGAGGAAGGGTCGGTACTCTTCATAAGTTGCATTCTACCAGTGGGGGCCAATAGCTCGGGTCAGGTCGTCCCTCCAACGGGTTCTTGGTTTGCCAGGGGGTCGGTTCCCGTTGTAGGGCGTCCAGACAGTAGTAGCGCGGGTCTATTGCTCCAAATCCATTTGCCTTATCTTGAGGGCCCATCGCGCTTTACGTTTCAGTCCCTCCTGGACTCAGTCTCGCACTTTCGTTGCATCGCGAATGTGTTCGCTTCTCCAGCGGTTCCTCAAGGATATTCCTAGCATCTTGCGCTCCATCTTCCGCTGAGTCACGCACAGTCGCTCCTTATCGCTTGCTCGCAGGGCCCATATCTCAGACCCGTAGAGTACGGTGGCTGTGATACAACTCTCAAACCCAATGAGTATGACCTTACTAATTCTCGTTCTCTCAGTGGAAAGATGTCATTCGAGGCAGCTGCAGAGAAGGTTAAGAATCTAGTGTCCTCTCCCTCAAACGATGAACTACTCGAGTTGTATGCACTCTACAAGCAAGTGCGTTTCTTTCCATCAAGAATTGACTCATTCATACTTCTCAATCAGTAGTTGATTGAAGGGTACTGTGGGAGACAACACGACTGCCAAACCGGGCATGTTCGACATGAAGGGAAAGGCGAAATGGAGTGCTTGGGATGGAAAGAAGGGTGAGCGAGTCCCTCGTTGAGTTAGTCACTTATATTCCCCTTCCAGGAGTCTCTCAGGAAGATGCGAAGGCTCAGTACATCGCTCTCGTTGAGAAACTAGTGGAGAAGTACAAACTGAAGGAGTGATCTATCCATTGCGATTGATTGTCAGATTGAACAGAATGTAAAATGACATATTTAAGTACCCATAAACTATTTTCTTCCGATCTGATGCAAGGTCTAAAACATAATATATTTATTAAGTGGACATCCCCAGTCATTCTAAGTCGAATGAAGGACGAAAATTGATACACGTCTTGAGTCGAGTATGAAATGATCAAAGCAAAAACCGAGAGATCAAAGATCAATCAGTCAGGAGATATCGATTAGCAGCACCGGAAGTGAGGGGAATAATGTGGAATGAAGGAGTGAATGGGTCAAAGAGAGAATTACATAGAAGTCTTGGATACATTGGTGTGTCGTTGCTTAGTGATGATGAAATAGACAAGACAGCCCGAGAGAAGGAGTGAGAAGGCAGCTACTGCAGTGAGAAGAGACACCAAATGGGGTCCAATGCACACCTCAAAAGAAAGAATATCGATTACTATATACCGTATTCCACTCACTTCCTCTCGGGATCGAACCAATTGCTTGGCAATCAATTGAGCTCTCGTCGTCATTTCATTGTCTTGCGGGAAGTTGTCTGAAGGCGATTCCTCGATATCCAGCACTACTATCTTGTCAGCAGCAAGATCTAAAGGAAGATTAGGTTACGGTAGAGGAAGGAGATACCGTACCCATTGTGTTGTCCAATTGGAGTCGTCCATGAATGCGAGTCTTGTTGGCGATGGGAGAATCAAGTGATCGAACGAGTCGGAGAGAGGGGAATCCAACTGAGGAAGAAGATCCCCCACACCGAGGAGGCTGAATACAATCCATCATCTTCACTTTCTTTGCTTATCCAATACCGTCTTTCCCACACACATTCCCTCTGCTACCATACAAGTGGACACGGCGCATTGGAAGTACGTAGTCACCTGCAGAGAAGGACGGTTACGGTAGTCCGCCAATCAATCTACCATATACCTTATCTGCAAACTTGAAGACTGAGACTTCAGAGTATGCAAGGTTATTTTGAGGATTGTACGTAAGATCGGGGACGATGAGAGGATCAATCGAGCAGCTAAAGAGATCATATCAATAAAGAAGATGAATTGATAGACAATCGATGGTACCGTACCCGTTCTCATCGAGAATTGGTTTCTTGTCCTGACCAGCCCCGTCATCTACGAAACACGAATGAACCAGCATGGAGAACATATCTGCATTGGATGGAGATTTGTCTGTAGACTACCGTACTCCTTACCACTCTCGCACTGCCACACATGGAATACGGTCTCTCCGACTACAGCATACTGTACAACGGGTCCTGTGATGGAGTCCCTTCTCACTGAATACGTGCACAATGGCATCTTCGCCGTGTCAATCAGATCAGTCGTGGGCAATTGACTGCAGATGAGGGAAGTGAATGGAAGGGACGAGAGAATTCTGACCTGACATCGAATCGACTGGTCACAACCTTATCTGCTTCCATGTAGAAACAAGTAGTGCGGAAGGCTCGATCCACCTCATTATCCATTCATTGCAATTAGGAGAGATTTTATGTGATCTACCTTTGTGATAAAGGTGTTATGGAAGGAGATAATAACTGTGATGCTCTGTTCGATTCCTCGCTGATCGGGTCCTAGCTGGAAGTTGAAGGAATACGGTAGACTGTCGGAGGGCACACGATACGGGTCAATGATCATGCGGATAACAATGAGAACAGTTCATAGGAAGAGAAGAAAGTTGACCTCAGGAGGAATGAGTACTGTACACATTGTACATCTGTCTGGACAAGGTCAGATCCTTTCTCTATCGACTTTCCATCGAATGAAACAAAGTGGGAAGGATCACACTCACTCTTCTTGCTCTTCTCATGTTGCATTCTCCATTCATCAAATCGAAACTGATCTTAGATGCAGATGCACCGGAGAAGGATTTGACACAATGCGGCTGAGTGGTACGGTAACAGTAGGAAGGGAAGTACGGTAGTCTCACCTTGTCAACCATTCCTCTAACGTAGATTCGTCCATTGAAAGGTCGTTGAGTAGTGAAATGGAGACGAAGTCTGTCTTCCATGCAATCAACTTCAGGAAGACCTGTGAGGTATGAAGTACTTAGAGAGAGACGGAAGTATCCAAATAGACAGATGGCGAAACTGAAGAAGGTTCATACCAGCAATTCCATTGTCGAGAAGATTTGGAAGAGATTGGATAAATGGGAAGAGAGATAGAAGAAAGATGGACGGAATCATGATGGAATGGAGACCTTCTCTTGTCATTTCCTCTCTCTTTATACCCCTCAATTCAATCTGAGTCCTCCCCCTTCCATTCGATGGGCGGAGTCTACCATCCAATAAAAAAGCGGAGAGAGGAGAGTTCAAGTGGTAAAGTAGAATAAAACATGTCCGAGCTATCATCTACAGTATCAACGTCTTCTCTTCATTGTCCTAATCATCGATTCAAGTATTTGACTATGCTAAACATAGACTACTTTTCATCGATGAGATCGAGAGAAATGCAAATAATATAATGCTGAATACTAGAGGAGATTCTGAGATATATCAAGCCCATCGTGATGATTTATTTTCATCTCACTATACATTTCAATCTACACAATCTAATTAGATGTTGTATGAATGACCTCTGTACATACCCTCCCTCCCCCTTCAATCTGGTGGCATTCAGGCAGAAAGTTTGCAATAGAAAAAACTTTAGAAAACGGTCAACAAAAAATAAGAACACAAATAAGAGATACGCACCGGTGTGAAAAGCCCCATACAATTAACATCGACGATTATCGTCGTGAAAACACTCGTATGATAAATTAGATTAATAATTGACCACTTGGCTGTTCCTGAATGGAAGTGGAATGATATTCTTTATCTTTTCCATCCATTCGCGTTCAGATTCGCCCCTGAAATAAATTATCTTCCTCTCGGGTACACAACTATAATGCATAGTTGTCTTTTTCCTTTATTGGTCATTTCTCACTTGGATTGAAGTGTGATTCTAAGGTCACAACTACCATTTCCAACCCATCTCTTTCTCCCTTCCTCCCTTTTTCTCATTACTCGACTACTAATCACTCCCGATTGAATTCAGCCTTGAATTTCGCTTGTACTTCCATCTCAATCTCCTCTCATATTCTCCCCCTTTGAACTTGACCCCTTCGATGGAAGTCTTGAGAAGGAAAGAACTGGGCATAGCAAGGGGAGGGGATGTAATGTGATGGGATGGAGAATAGAAACGGCACTCTCCTCCCCTCATTCATAACCATCATGGGGGTCTTCATTCCACTCTAAACGGACCCCGATCACGTAAGAAAAAGATGCAAGAAGTGAAATATCTCGAGGTCGCTATTCTTTAATATTCGTACCACCCATCATCTATCTAATCTTCCTTCATCTCAGTTTTAACTAACATATCGTCGCTCATGAAACTTCTTCATTCATTCTCATCGCAGATCCAATCTCTAATAAACACAGTTAGATCGTATTGAGACAAGATCTTCATTGTTTGTTCTATCATAGGACAGTTGCATCCACTTTGCTCCCCATCGATTCCCACCCGGAATACCGCTTCTCCCCCCTCTGCTTGCGAATGAACTGTGAGCTTCTTCTTTGCACCCTCCCGATCGACCCTATTATAGTCTATTTGAGAGAGAATAAAGAAAGAAAAGAGAAGGACGGAAGAAGGGATTGTCTCGGACTGTGATCAGTCTCTGATGGTAGAGGAAGAGGAAGAGGAACTCTCGACAGGAGACGGCAAGAGGGAAGCAGTGATTACTTGTTGAGTTACTCAAGTAGCCAGCTCTTGTCCCCCAAAGAGTATGGAAGGGCAAGGGGCAACCTGGGGGAGAGGGGAGGTGAAGGAGGGGAGAGGGAAGAGTAGGGAGAGACATTAGTGAAGTATGTCCTCTTTGCTACAGTGAAAAAGTTCGAGTAAAAGGGGCGCATACATAAATGGAAAGAGGAAAGAGGTTATGTAACCAATGGAGAATGAACAGAAGTGGATTCGCACTATGAATGGAGAAGAGAAGAGAGAGAAAAGGAACAGATTTATAGAAGGACACTCTTATCCAGCTAACCTTCCATCTAACAACCGAGTAATAGAGGGATCGAGACACATCCATAGGTCCTATTCCATTCTTAGTTATTCCCCTCTTTCGATAGTGATAAAGCAGCTGACTCTCTTGGTTTCCCACTCATCCACTGTCGAAGTTGATCGATGTTGAAGAGTTTGTTCGATCCCTGACGACGTCTGAATGAAGTAGAATCTTCCCACAACTTCCCTTCTATCCTTCCCTCACTACCACAATCCATCTCATTCCCTACCTGTAAGTGAGCCCTTCTTCGTTCTCGTAAATGGTTCCGTCCATAGAAGGGAACACCTGAATAATTATTGGAAGATTGATGGATAGAGAGGGGATACCTCAATTATGATGAGATAGTTCTTGAATATGTGATATCCACTCTGTTGACAGATGCACTTGAACGATCTGCAGACGAAAAAATAGTGGAAATACGAATGAATTGGGACAGTTTATTCACGGGTCAAATATTTTGTTTATCCTGCATACGAATTTAAGAAAATTGCTGACCTCACAACATGTTCAGTCACAATTTCCTCGTTACTGGTGTTATGAATGAGACGAGGAACGAGAGGTGCATCCTTCAATCTTCATCCATTCACATATCGTCTTTATTTATCGGAGCTTGTGCTACTGAGTGGACCCCTTACTCTAGACAAGAAATAAGTAATAAGGGGAAGAGGGGTTCCATAGCAGGATGGGAGGAATTGCTGCGCTAAGAAGTTGAAAAACGGAATCACGTTTTTTAAACCAATTTTTCGCTATTGAATTCAAAAATAAATATGTTTTATGGTTTCCGTTTAATTTTATCCGTGATCCGTAAAGTAGTATGAGGGCTGAAATACAAAAAAAGAGAGATAATTTTTGTGGAGCTTTCATCAACTATTTTTTCTCACAAAAAGATCCAGATGCTCTCCAAGACATACACATAATCCTTACTTTCATAATACTTTTTTAAAAATATCTTAAAACTTAAACTCAACGGGTTTTAGAATTGTTTACGGATATCTTAACCATAAATAATGTTTTTGTGTATCCGTAAAAAACTATTTCCACCCTGATGGCAGGGATAATATAATGAAAATTACACCAGTGATGTTAAATATTTGTGATGGGTAGAGAAGAGAGACACAAGCAATCACTAGCACAAGCTCCCATTTCCCTACTCTACCTCATCATCCTCAGTCATCTTCTTCATTTCCAATTGATCCGTGTCGAATTCTCCCTCCCATATGCCTCCTTTCCCACTCAACCAGCCTACAATCATATTAACTTCCACTTGAACCTTCGTACAATTTCCCCATCTTCTCACCTGCACGAGTTTCCTTTATTCCGGGTATTTCCACATTCATACTTCCCAATCTTTTCACTCGATTCTCATCCAATTCAACTATGCGAACCTGTCATTATTTAGTTACTTAATGATGTCTGATTTGATAGTCTTAGTCACGAAAATGAATGAGGTACCTTGACCATCTCAGGAGGAACGGGAGGTCTGAATCGAGCGAGAGTATCGTGTAGACTGAGAAAGAAATGATCGATCTGAAAAAAAAATCATATCAGTTACACTACTTACCACAAAAAAAATGTTGAAAGATGATTTTGTTCACCGTCAAGAAAGGTGTTCAGCGAACACATTATTATCCATAATTGTCCATTATCGAATTCAACTCATGCTTCCTTTCCCACTCAACCATCATACAATCTACCCTCATTCTAACTCCCATATGAACATTCCTACTATTTCTCCTTAACCTCATTTAAATAATTTGTTCTCCTTTCTTCTACTGCGATCACTCCATCTTTAAAACAATGTCATGTCCGATCAACCAAAACGCTCGTAACTTACATGTATTGCACGAGTCAGTTTTTCACCTTTCGTCTCTGATCGTAAGGTTCACAATCTACGAATTTGGATTTTAAAAATACGAATGTTTATCAACACGCACTTTAAAATCAGAAAATGTAATTAAATTGAGAACTGTGATACTCGTATAGTCTAGTAAAGTATGTGATTGGTTGTACAACGTATATGAAAAAAAACAAGAAAACACAGCGAAAATAAGAGATCCAGAACTGAGTATGTATATTATACGACTAAATAAATGCATCCATATTCATCACAAATCTGCCTTTCTAATATTGACTCTTCCGAAGTCTCCTCCATACACATCCGACCTTGTCTTCATGAATGTCGCCAGTGATCGAATTGTGAAATTGTTCATCAATTCAGTGCGAGCCCTGCAATAACTTCTTCTGTTCCACTTCCTTCCTCCTCCCTCCTCTCGCTCATTCACTCACCTCGCATCTTCTTCCTCTTCTTCATCACTCTCCTCTCCATAAATGGAGTATTCATCTGTACTCATAGCAGCAACTCTCGTCGCCCTTCCACTCCTTCCACTCCTTCCACTTCTTCCTCCTTGTGATCTTCCCTCCTCTACTCCTTCCACAGTCGTCTCCTTTCTATCTCCTCCCATTCCCACATCAATCTTCTTCTCAGCCAATGCGAGTAGACCGAAGGCGAAGTTTTCGAAGGCAACATACGACACTCTGTTCACGACTCGCATGATGGGGAGACCGAAGAAGAAAACAATGGCGATCACTGGAGAGAACTGCAAGGGACACCACATTTGCGTGCAACCAACGGAGATGTACAAACAACATAACTAAATGATATCTATCGAAATGCCTGCTCCATTTCCCATCCCACACTCTCACCGATGCATTGCTGGGCATGACATCTCCGAATCCAACAGTGGTAATGGATATGAATGAGAAGTAGAGTGCATTGAATAAATCGATTCCCTCATTGGCTGGTCCAGAGAGTGCATCGTAATTGTAGATGAATACTCCTGCCGCCAGGACGTACGAGACGGAGAGAAGGGAACAGAATTTGATGGGGAGAGATATTGATTCGCTGTCTGTTGTCAGATATCCACGGGCTGCACTGCAAAGGAATAGTATTCAGCTCGGGTATATCCCCTCCGACCACTGCTCAAATTACAGCTAAAATTGACTTTCGTTCCCATGAAGAAAGCTGACGCGTTAGATTGCTCACCGTAGTTTGATTAGTAGTCTCGCGTATAATTTGGTGAGAGTGACGAGGACGAATTGACCGAAATCACGAATGACGACCATTGTGAGAGGAATACATACGAAGGCATACACTACAGTACATGCTTTGCCCAGATGAGTAACTGGTGCGATTGCACCTGCAACATCCGATGATTGCATATCATACCATTCGTGTTCGCTTATTTCTTCCATGACACTAGAAGGACTCACCGTATCCAATAGTAGTGAAAACAGTGAAGGAGAAGAAGAATGCAGATCCAAAAGTCCATTGAAATCTGGGTTCAGGTTGAGATTCCAATTTGTAGAAAGTCGATCCCGAGTATTTCCCTTCGATCTCCAGTAGGCTTATGTATGCATTCTGTAACCTGCACCATGACAATCCCGATGGAATCTCCATTTTTGCTCGTTTGACCACAGTTGGTTCATTCACACCCTCGAGTAATCGGCTCTATCTCTCTCTCAATCTCCGTTATCTTGCTCGTTATTTGGTCTTCTCCTCCGGCACTCCTCTCTCTTCGCAGTTCATTTACACATTCGTCTTATGGTCTCATTCGACTCACTTTCACGTGTTTCTCTAGCGAATCATTCGTTGATCGAGCGACCAATCGAAGATCTTCGGCTATTATTTTGATTGCATCCATTAACTGCACCTGAGTATCTGCAACCGTCTGAAAGGAGTTTATTCCTTCCATTACGTGCTCCAAAAACAAGATCAACAGTCGCCAATCTTAGTCCGACCTATCGGTCTTATTGCCAACTTCCATTTTTCGTTTTTGGGTGAACGAAATATTGAATGCATTGGAGCATGTTTCCCGCACGATGAAAGTGAATGTAGGGCCAAATATTGCCATTGACAGGGGAAGTAAGAGAATGAAAGCGGAATTCACATGCATAGCAGTGGTGAATAGGAAGATTATCGAGATGAATGGAGGGGATGAGAGAAAAGGAGAAAGAAGGGATCGAATGACCAAAGGGAGATTATATCATGAGGGTCGAGACTGTTCGCACTGCGTCAATGCATAATCTGTGAGAGAACTGCTCCTCACTCAGTCATTTTCTTCTCCATCCTTTTCACAAATAACAACAAAATCTACTGATCATATCACCTGTCTCTCATTCGGTCCTTCGATATGATAAAATAGAGTAGCTCCGATGAGTGTGTAAGTAGTAACGAGAACGAGCATCACGAGATGGCGAAAACCAATCTTGCGATGCTTCGAGGCAAGAAAATAGAAGGAACGCATGAATTCTGAATAAAGTTCTCTCATAATCCCCCATGTGATACTCACTATTTGAATGGGTATCCGATGGCATCTGAGGCAGTCCAATTCTACTCCTTCCACTCTGTCCCGATCGACCCGATCGATGACTAGTTGACTTCTGACTACGCAATGTTCCTCTTCGATGAGATGTCATCTGGATCATTCCTTCCTCCTCATCCCGCACTTTTCTCTATTCTCTACCTGCTTGAGATAGTCTGGCAGTCTTCTCATCTCCGTACTCTTCTCATACATCGAAGCCATACTCGTTACTGTGAGATAGGCCTTGTTCCTCCTTTAATCACCACTCTCTTCACTCTCATTTTCTCCTCTCCACTCACTTGTAATACTCCTCAATGGGGTCTTCACCCTTCTGGATGTAGCAGTAGTCTTCTCCCTTCTCCGGAGAGTTCTTCTAAATGAAATCCTTCTTCCATACCACAAACAACTCTCTAGATTATTGAACACAATACAAGAGATAGCTATGTACGAGGGGGGGGGGGAGATCGAACCACCATGATCACTCTCCAAACCCCCACACGACAACAAGCACCGTCCACGTGAAAAGATTGCCTTGTTCGATCATCGTCCATGAATGATCTCTCTCTCTCTCTGAGTGCAAGGAATACGAGGGGGCGCACCTGGATATTGGGAGACATAATGGGAGGCAGCGCACTGCTTGTGGTTGGCACTTCATTCGAGTCTTCACTGGTAGTCCTTATCCTCTTCATCTTCTCTTCTTCCGTCTTCTCTCCATTCTCCGAATCTTCACTTCTTCCATCATCCGACGACTCTTCCACTATCATATCTATCTTCGTGTCCAACGCTGTCAATTGGGGCCTGCAGAGGCATCCTTCAACTCTCAGTTATCTTATCAACATGATCACATTTACTACGTGCCATGTCCTTCTTTGATCTCACTCACATAGCTCTACTCCTCTTCTTTCCCATGGATGATGGAATAGACGAAGGAGAGGAAGAGAGACGGGATGAGTGTTCATCTGGTTCCTGCATGGTCCAATCACTCAGGTACAGTTCAATATCGAGAGGACGGAAGAAGGGAGAAGAAGGGAACTCACTCCGGGGGCAGTGGACACATGTGCATCTTTTGCTTCTGCTAATTCACATGGAGACGGAGTGTCTCGCATCTTTTGTCTCAAGGAATCAGTGAAATATGAGGACGAATGATGAGAGAGTGCACAGTTGAATACTCGTCATTCGAGGCCATCGAATGGTCATCGTGAGATCCAAAGGACAATCGGATTGAATGGATGAAGAGAAGAGTCGATGAGAAAGAAAGGTAAATATTCGATGGACGGATAGGATGAAGGGAACATTAAAGAGCATGGATATTCGATTGATAGATGGAACGGAATTATGCTCTACAAAGAACAAGTAAAAATGAACGAGTTGATGAGCGATATGATTGTGCAGACGAGAAAATCGAATCGAACGAGAGAAAAGGAGAGACGATTCAAGGGAATGAAAGAAGGAGAGATGAGAGGGTGGGAAATGAGCTAAGATGAATAGGGAAGACACCTAGTGAAAGGTGATCGCAACGTGCGCCAATCAATGTCCCCCTTCCCCTCCCATCGGAGTACGGTAGTCCCCCTTCCCCTCCCATCGTCAACACGGAGTCACTGAACCTACTCTCCCACTCTTATACCCTTCGTATTCACAATTCAATTGAGGGAAAGGGATTATGAATGTGAGATTGGCCTTTGATTTCAGTTGACAGTGCACCGAACGAGAGAATAAGAGAGGTCGAATTATAGGAGGGTGTTACAAGGGAAGAAATGAGATGAAAGAGGGAGAGGAGCAAAGTAAGAGAGAGAAGTGGAAGAGGATGGAACTGATTCGATGATAGAATAATCAAGTAGGATAAGTGCAGATGATTATGCTCCTCAACGAGAAACAACCAGAGGGGAGAATGTAAGAGTGAGAAAGAAAGAAAGGGGTAGGCACGGAATAGGTGCTCACTCTGCTTGTATTCAGTGCACCAGAGCAGTGATAGACCATTTTCAAAGAGAGAGAACACAGGTACTAATTGTCACTTTTAATTAGTATCAGTCAAAGAGAAGTGACCAATGAAAGACGTTAGTGAAGATGTGTTAGATACATTCAAAGACACATTGAACACCAGACATAGATTACTGTATAAATACAACTGAATACAACAACAAAAAAGTAACACAGGAATGAAGAGCAAGGGGCTCTAGTTCATTTATAAATAGCTTCATAATGCTCTTTGCTTGTCTCGTTAATGTTATTTGAATTTTCAAAATGGACCAGGAATTAGTTGCAGATCAAACGACGGAGTTAACACTAGGACATCACTAATTTAATACAGCATTACAATTAATTCGTCCTTAATTTTGCACGATCTTTTCTACTCTTTCTCATCTCTGACGTTTCTTCAACCCCTATTGTGACCAACCTGAGACTGATTCATGGTGAGTCCCTCGACAACTCCATCGTCAGTGATCCCCAAATATATCTTGCCTCCTTCAGTGTTCAACATCGCTGAGATGGTCCTGTCAATAAAGAGTAGCCGACAGATTCTCCTCTATTCCTCACTTGCTAGTTGGCTGCATCGTCCTCACCACTTTCCCATTATCATTGGCCTCGCACTTTCGTGGTACCTACAACACTCCTTTTCACATCTATTATTCCTCTCTTCCATCTATACCTCTTCAATAGCAATCTTAGAGTGCATCTTAAACTCGTTGATCAAATCTTCGCTAATAGACACGACATCTCCGATTGAGAGACGCATACTATGGGAAAGGAGATATTGCCAACCCTCCCTGATATCTCTCAAGTAGTCAGTCAAGTAGCGTCGACTTCTCTTATACGCACCTCTCATCGTGCAAATCCTCACATTATTTATCTACGATACAAAATGTCGAGCGAACATAAATCAACGAACAATTAGGTAGAATGGATCGATTATTTTTTTAATTAATAGTGAATTTTAGATCATTGTTCTTCATACGGTGGAGTAGAGGGTGGATTTGCATGAGGGGAATCGCCGTATCCCTCATACACTGGTTCTTCCTTCTTCACTTGAGTTGGAATGTATCTGTGTCCCTCTTCTTCTTCCTCTGCACTTCCCTCTTCCTCCCCATATCTTCCCGTTCCTTCCACGTCTGTAATTCATCTGTAACATAAAAAAGGAACAATTCACTCACATTGTTCATCTCCTCTCCTCTCCTCTTCATATCCTCCTTCCTCCCCTCTTTCTTCTTCTCTTTCTCCTCCTTCCCCTTCCTCCGCCCCCTCATGTCTCTCTCCCTCTTCTCTACCGTATCCAACATATTCTTCTCCTCCATCTTCTACCATATCTCCCTCATCTCCTTCTCCTCTTTCATTGTATTCCTCTGTTCTCTCTTCTCCCTCTTCTCTCTCTTCATCATAAACTTCTCTTCTACTCTCTCCTTCATCACTATCAGAACTATCTCCAAATAGATCTCGAGTCGTCGTCTCTGCTCCTCCAAATAATCATTCATTTGTTCAAAGAATAATTAATTGGAGTGGTAAACTTACCATTATCCAACTCCATTTCTTCTTCACTAATTCCTCTCATTAATTCATCTCTTCTTTCCATGGGTTCTTCATTTTCCTTTCCTCCATTAATCTCTTCCATTTCATTAATCAATTCCATTCCACTATTCAGCAATGGAACGTTTTCATGCAATGGTTCAGCAGCCACTCGATATACAGCAATCATCTGAGATACCCACGCACATCCAATGTATTACTAACAATTCCTCTTTCAAAATAGCTTGGATAAAGAACGGAAAGAGTGTCTAAGCCTTACTTTATCATCTCCACCCGATACGAGGAATTGGCCACAAGGAGAAAAGGCGAGGGCTGAGATCTGGAATGAATAAATGACTCTTCGTAACATTCACCACTCACAGCTCCTTCATGGGGCACTTCAATATGAGTGAGAGGAGTGAGCGACTCCAGATTCCATACTATCACCTAAATGAATGGAATGGGCGTGGGGGAGGGGGGGGGGTGGGTGGACCTGTCCATTGACACTACAAGAAGCGAATCTCTTCGTCTCATCGATGGAAGGGGCTGCGACGATGCACGAGATGGCTCCTCTATGACCACACAGAGTCTTCTCTACATTCTGAGTAGTCCCCGATCTGCAAGGAAACCAGATCAGTCGAGAGAAAGAGAGAGAAGGAGAGAGGGAGACACTTACAATCGGAAGCATTTGATGTACTTGTCCAGTCCTCCTGTCAACAACAAGTCGTCAGAGAGAAGAAGGATCGACGTGATTCGGGTCCAATGGGCTGCAATCACCCACTTTGCACTCATCCTCCTTCTCATCCATCCCCCATCCTATCCCATCCCCTTCATCCTTCCCATCTCACCTTCGAATGACTGAATACTCTTGAGTGTCTTTGCATCAACAATATCGACATTTCCCTCTGCTCCTCCCATTGAGAGTACCTTCCCCGATGGACTCTGTAATCTTCCCATCGATTCCCCCTTCACCCTCCCCTT
>LS533437.1:13361-24586 GCA_900490775.1 Pristionchus maxplancki
TTAATAGTGCTTCCTCAGTTTGATCGTATTTTAGTTTGCGATACTTTGATAAAAACTTTGACAGGCGATGCGCTCCGGTTGAACTCAAAGCGTCGCATTTCGCACACCTCTTTTTTATTGATTTTGTCTGCATTTTGATAGTATTTTAATAATTCCAAATTTAAAACTCGAAATGGGGTAGGATGAGCTTCCATTTGCACATAAACTTGTGAATTGTTTTGCTCATCGGTAAACACCGCTGCCGTCCCTAGAGACTTCAAATTTTCTAAAACGTCGCCCTGCTGAAAAAAGTGACTGCTTTGAAAGTATGTGGTGTACTCAGAGATAACCGTCGTCCTTCAGGGCTAACGTGACTACACTCCGCATCCTTGGCCGTGTTGGTGTCGCTGAGGCTGCTCGTTGCTTCTCCGACAAGGTTGGTCTTACCGTAATCCGCAGAGTGCCTANCCGGTCGGTATCGATTTACCTCTCTTGGGTTCCGACCCGGACGGTTCTGCAATATATAATAGTGCATTTAGCTACGTTTTAATACGTCAAGAAAATTTGAAATAAAATAATTATTATATTATTTCAAAGATACCAGTGAAATTGAAGCAAGCGAGTGCTGCAGCAGCAGCTTTGCTCATCTTGGGATGAGGAACGACACCGGAAGACGGACCAGCACTCTTGCTACGAGGGGCCTGCAATCCATCCAATTCAGCCAGAGTAGAGCAGTCCGGATTCACTGTCTACCACCACGTGAAGCGAAGATTCGCCTAGTCTTAACAACTCTTTCTCACCTTAGTCGCTGCATCTACCTCCTTGCCCCATTGATCCTTCGGCAAATGACGATATAAATCAGCAGCACTACGACCGAACTGAAACAGCTCTTTAATCGTTGACGATTGACCCTAATGAACTGTGCGTGACGTGCGGTGCAACGGTCGCCGCTTCCGATGACAGGACTACACAAGCATGCTGATATCACTAGAAAGGAATTAGAAGGAACAATGAAACTGACATTTGGAGGCAGGGAGAATACCTGCTTCTTCAGCGTCGATTTCATTTTCTTCAACTGCCCCACCTATAAAGAATAAATATTTACAAATCTAAATGCTATAAATTGTATATCAGCGAGTGAAGAGGCAATCGGTTTTTGACCTCTCAGTACTATGAATAATTTTCTACGCATAAAATGAACACAAATGCTCACGGTATCTTTGAGATTGCGAATTGGTCCCTTCTTCCTTTCCACTGACGACACCGCCCCCGAATCGTCCAATTCAGCAGCTGGCTGAAAGGGATCCATTACATACTGCAAACATGAAATAGTGATGTCGAAAGTAGAAATGAATATTATAGAATGAAAAGATCAATAAAAAATATGCAATCATTTGTCATCACAAAATCGAACCTTCTGTTTCAACTTCTGTTCGGGGGGAGGCGGCGAGAATCGACTGTTCGTCTTCCTCTCTCTCTTGTTCGATGTAGGCGCCGTGAACAGTTTACCTGAGAAGGACTAATTCATTCACTCTTATCTCACAAATGATACCAACACAGTGCCCCTGTGCTAGTAAAGATGATGTGGGACATCGACCGGAATGGTACAAAACGCCGCCATTCAGCAATAAATACCGGCCGCATGTCACAATCCATGCCATTCCAAAAAGACTGATGGTATATTGACCTCCGTAATGTGGTGTGAAGAGGTTTTTCTGCTCTCTGTTGGCGAATTTAGGCTCGCTGGAGGCTGAAAGGAGAGAATAACGATACATCAAAATGACCACGAGCATACCAAGTTAGTGGGACAAAAATAACGTTCTCAACAAATGCATATTCGTAAATAGTTATGCTCAGTGTGCGCCCATATCCCACAACCGTGCGCAAAGAGAATGGACCGTGTATGCATGGTTTTCTCACAATCACTCAGAGATTAACCATTTCACCACCTCGAAAAGGAATGGACCAAATATACATAGATAAAAAAATCATGGTACAACCAAGTCACAAGTGGGAGCACTTCGAGCCAATTAAAAAATATCACAAAGAATTACCATCAGAAACGTTCGAGTCTTCACGAGAGTCCCTCTCCTTCTTAGTCATTGCGGCCGGTTTGGCAGGCGTGCGAGGCATGTTGACTGGAAATAGAAGTGGACGAGCAAATTGTTATTTAAAAATCAAAATTATGTGCCAAAAAGGAGCATTCGCAAACCTATTTCGTCAAAAAATGACTAAAATTCGGAGAATTGTGAAACTAAGACATAAAAAAGAAAGTTTGAACGATTAGGCAATCTCTAATCGCTCACCTCCACTTTTTCGCTTGCCACGGGAGGTGCTTGGGCCTCCGTCCGCGTCAGACATTGCGGGCGCAAGTTTGGACTGGCCAGAAACGACTGAATTTAATTATTAAATATGAATATCGGAGAAGCGTACAAAATAACGCAGTAACAGGAATAGATATACGCAATTACACAGCAAACGAACAATTGATTGTTTAAAAAAAACAATCATAACAACAGACAAAAGCGCGAGCAATTTCAAATCTTGCGAAAGATTCAGCAGCAGTGCGGGAGACTATAGCGAGAGAGTATGTAAAATGAGAGAGTTGCTAAACACAGTAGCGGATTTTTTTTACTTTTTCCCGGACTCCCTTCTAGACTTCCGGAAACCGGTGTTTTATAAAATAAAGAAATATAAAGACCGTACTGGAATGTAACACATGGACTGCTTAATTAAATTACTGTAATTTTCAATTGTAATCGAAAATGAATTTATTCATTTCTATGCAAATAACTCTCATTTTCTGTTTTTCTTCTCTCTTTAGCCATTCGCTTGTCTTGAACTCGCTGAAGGCGGTCGAATACTCCTCAATGGTGAGATTTTTTTGCTTATTTTCGGGACTCAAACCTATCATTTAGATCTTGAAGCTAATCGTGATTGCCATTCTGGTGTCCACTTCGCTACAACGAACTTACTACAACGGATGGAAGCGATGGGTACGGTATATGATTCACTATGACAATTCAGAGAAATTAGTTCTGAATCTCTCAGTGAGATCACTGTACATCTACCAAAATCGTTGCTTACAGAATCAAAATTGCGAGATGTGCAAAACTTTCTTGGGAAAATACATTCCCGGGGTTGTTAACATTTATAGCGCGATCGAGGTAAAATAGTTGTTATTTCGATTCATGTCACATCAATGAGATTATCTCATGAAATTGCAGAAAATAAGTGACACAGATGCAAAAGAACGTGAAAGGAAATCGCAGTATTACAAGCTTGTATGATTTTCCCTTAGGCTTTTTTCTGAGTTTCTAAGAATGATATAATTTGAAGAAAGACAAAATGGAGATGGAGTGCACGAATGTGAAAGAGGAAGATAAAGAACTATGCGGTCAATTGATGTCTATCGGCTTCATGAGAGAAGTCGAGTTGTTGGTCAAAGAGAATTTGTCGTGCGTTTAGCTCTCATCTTGATTTTTATCGCAATGAGTATGATAACCGCATGTGATCGTGGTCATTGTTCAGAGATCTACGCATGCAGAATCCCCACACCATTTGTCATCATGAGAAATTCAAGTTCTGTCCTCCTACAGGAAAACGAAGCATGTATGACACTCCCGAGGTATTGCATTGTGATGATGAAACTCTTTCCGTACATCCAATCAATTATTAACCGTTGCCAATCGATAATTCCAAATTTTCAGTTTGATCAACTCCGACTCGACAAAGATACCATGAAGAATTTCACTATAATTCTCGAATCGATTGACAAGATCGACCTGTGAGAGAATCAGGGAGAAATACCCAGATTACTCCAGAAAGTTCGAATAAAGATACAGCAATGTTGCCTTCTGTCGTATGTACCAATAATCGTTCGATCAAGTTCGGGAATCGAAATTATCGTTTTTTTTCTCACTTCCATTTAACGACATCCCGACTCCTCTCTTCTATTCTAATATATTACCATATATGGTGTGAAGTGATTGTTCCCCTCTCTCCCTTCCATCTGTTGGTCACTCCCCTTCCCCTCTGGCTATCGACCAACTCTCTCTTCCCTACACTCCCTCCTTCTCCCTCTTTGCCCTCTCCTTCCTTCTGGATTCTCTTCTGCCTCTTGCACTCTTTCTCACTGAATACTATGTATTTCTTCTTATTCCATTCAAAAAGAAGTAGCACGGCTCCATTCAATTATCTTTTCTTGATGAGAATCTCTCTCATAATTTTACTTCTTCCGCTGTTCCGAACGATAATTTGCCCTTTTTGCGCGCCAGTATGGGATAAAAGACTGAGAATGAAGTAGCCTTCAGTTACTCTGACTCACAATTTGCTTCTCCATCGATTGAAACTCAAATTGCTCTTTGATCTCACTGCCTTCCCTCTTTTCAGCTGTAAACCACTATTCAAACCCCTTCCATTCTGCCCTTCTCTTCTCTTCTCTCCATGCCAGCTGGTGCCAGCCATAGGCCATTAGTCAAGACAGTGAAAGATAGAAAAGAGCTGCACTCTACGAATTGTCCACCATGATTCACCTTTGTTTCCTCTGTGTTTTCAGAATTTCTACTCTCGAAATCATAAGATCTGGACACTGACTTACCTCATCCCTTTCCCTTGACAATGTCATTTGTTTCTCATGCTACCATCTGCCCTAAGGGATCTTTGTCTGCCTCCTGATCGAGTCATCCCGATAAATTGCCAATCCGATTCCCTACTAGTCTCTCTGATCCCAATCATACCCTTCCAATATTGGTCGTTCTCCCATGGAAAGACGTCTTCGATAGACGTCACGCGCGTTTTTCTTCATCCTTCAGTTCTCCCTCATCTCTTCGCTCACTCTCTTCCTTCCTCTTTCGGTCTTCCTTCCAGACACGAGACTCGTCGTTCGTCTTTGATCTCTCCGTTCCTCATCTCCATTCCACTCGTCAACACCCCTCTGCACGACGAGTCTCCCCTCTCCCTCCGAGACGACGACTTGTTTTCCCCTCTGGACAGTCTTCTTCGCTGTTATTCCCACGTGCGTTCTAGGTCTTCTTCTTATTTTTCTTCTCTTTTCTCATTCGATTCGAAAGAAAGAAATTCACATAAAGCTGCGAATATGATTTTCTCCTCGTTTCTTTTGATTGCCATTCGATTCTTCCTCCATCCCTCTTTTCTTCTTCTTCTTGCTCTTTCTTCCCTCCTTTTCCTCCGGAAGTCTCGTACTTTGTCCCATCGCATCATTCCTCCTACTTCTTGCTAGGACAACTGACTATTCCACGTGAGAATTCAACCATTCTTCCCACTCTTTCTTCATTCAAATAGTAAACGTCATTCATAACAAAGTTTACCAATTGCCAAAGTGGAATGAATGAATTACAAACATACTCAATATTGATCTAAATAGTTATTAAAAGATAGCGATCATCCTAGACTTGAATCACCCGTCCCTTTTTCATTACATCAATATATTTGATACTTTTTCAATATACTTTTTCATTACATCAACGCACGCTGACACGCGAAAGCCTTGGAACGTCCGTCAACGGTTTGGTAACTCGTGAAACGGATTATAATCGTACGATACTTTATATGATCATATTGCCTATTTGATACAAATATGTACTGGATCAAGAGTACACGTCAATGAATAATCAACCCACCGATACCTCTGTATCCCTCCCTCTCTTCTATTTGATCGTCCTTCCCATAAGTTCCTTCTGACGTCCACATTGTATCTCCTCCATTCACTATTTGTCCTCTCCTCGTGGCTCTTATTTTTCCGCCCTCTTCCCTCCCTATAAAATAGCTTTTCGCCATATATTCCTCTCACAACACACCACTGCCTTCATAAATATCTCCATCATGGCTATTCGTTCCATCCGTGACCTCCCTTCCTCCCTCCACCCTCCACCCACTCCTCTTTCTCCCCTCTAGCTTCTCCCTCCTCCGCCCTCCTCAATAAACAGAGCCATCACGAGTCTCTTCTCTCTTCTCCTCTAGTTTCGAACGGCTTCTAGCTACACTCTCTAGCTAAATACGCGCAGGAAGCCTAACATAATTAAGCCTAACATAATCTATTAAATTCTAACTATATATCGATCGTCTCACCATACGAAACCATGAAGTTTTTTCTCAAAAAAGTTAAACAGAACAGTGGATTCTATCAAAGGCTTATTTCGTCTATTTATTGGATTAGACATAAATTCAGTATTAATCTGAATTTTCCAAGATTTAAATGTCTTCTCTAACACGTATTCATACTCTGATCCTTCCTATGACCCGAGGCAGTCACGTCATTCAACATCAGTTGCTCCTCCCTCAATCTTCCCCTCTCTTCTCTCCCCACTCAGTCCTATCTAGTCCCTTCAGACTCTAGGCAGGGGTTGATCACTCTCCCGATACTTTATCCTCTCCGATTTGAAGAAGCAAGGAAGATAAGTAGAGGTGCGGATGCTTGATCAATTCGTGGAACAATTCGATCTCTCAGTCTCGGGTCGTCTTACTCTATCCATGGTTCCCTCATTCCATTCCTCTTCCGCTTTCCAATCTGTTTATTCTCCTTCTCCCCACGTTGTTCTTCTCTCTTCTTTCACGTCGACACGACAACTTATCGGTTCCCGACAATCGAAACGTCGCAAGTTATTGTATTCCATTATTCCGCACGCTCATGCGCAATGAACGACCAAGGAAAACAATATATAATTGTACCTTGTTTCATTGCGTAATCTCAGGATCCTTACATGAGTCATCTTCATTTCCTAATTTGTCTATTTTTACTTTTCTATCTACAATTCGCTTAGGTAGCACTGATTCATTCTCTCATCATCTTCCATTCGTTTCTCTCACGAGTTCAGGAAGTGAAAGCATCATCATTTCTCGTCATTCTTTCTTCCCAATCATTCTCTCACTTTCTCTTTCCAACAGCTGTTCCTTCTCTCGTTCTGTCACTGATAACACCCAACTTTCCCCTCTTTTCCCTTTTAGACCACCACGAAAACTGCACAGATCGATCACTCTGATCGTACTCTGATTCCCTTTGTGGATTCTGTTTCCCCTATCTCCTTCTATTCTGATGGCTCTTTGGTCTCCAATGGACAACTGTTGATCTTTCGAGTCTCTGATGAGCTGGTCCCGCCTCTTTTCCCGAGAGTGAGAGAGGGGTTTCAACAGAGGTAATCGAGTCTAGTCCGATTGTTTCTGCAGCGATAGTCCTTGTCCAGTACATCGAGTAGTCCTCCTCTTCTCCTTCTATCGTCCCTCTCGATCTTTGCCCCTCATAATACTCATCGGCCTCAGTAAACAGTCCCACCACGTGTGTTCCCTTCGCGGGCGCCCATTTCGTCATCAGTCTGGTCGACGATAACAAACACTGTTTTGTCACTAGCGGCACCACGCCTGATCAGTGGACCCGTGCCTCGAATAATGAGTAAAGCGAAGATCTCCTCCCCCTCCCTCGTGATCCCCCTGCAAATAAACAAAACTGCTGGCTAGACAGATGCTGTGCACACTTTGTCCCTTCTCACTGCCTCTGCAGCATTTGAATGGTCCCCAAGGATGCCTCGAAACTTTGGATTTTGCCCCACTCGTATCTCTCTACTCCGATTATCAAAGTGACAATCATCTCCGAACATTGACTAGTCATCAATTTCTGCTACGGAATGTACTCTAATCGCGACCAAATTGTATTTTTACTTTGAAATCTAGATGGATAGATCACAATTCTGCAAAAGAATCGAGCAAAACAGTGGCAATAGAGGACAATAAGGTGCGCGAAGGGTCAGTGGGTGACGTCAGTCAGCGGAATCAGAATCTCACGAATCGCGCCGATAAGTCCGCGTACTCTATGCGAACATCAGGAAGTAATCAGTGGAAGTGCGAAGTGATCGGATGAGAGAGTGGGGGAATGGAGGAGAGGGCGAGAGAAAGAGAGGGATGGTGACGCGTCGACTATTGATAACACGCGCGACCATCGGGAAGAAACATGCGAATTATCAGAGGGAGGCGGGACGATCCATCTATAAAAGGAGAAAGTGCCCAGATGACTCCGCCTTGTATGAGAGACGACGATTCTGGGGCTAGTACCTTGTCTTATTTCATACTTCTCTCTATTTCACACTCGTGCCGTGACCCATCTTTGATCATCAATCCTTCGTGCCACATCTCTGGTCCTTCGATGCACTAATTGCTGTTGATGGCTGCTGTCCCTTGTCCTTTTCTCTTCTGTGGTCAGCAGCAAAAGATTCGAATCTCCTTTTCCTTCTCTCTCTCTTTCTTCCACTTTTCTCGACGCCGATTTCATCTATCGCGGGCACTTAAAAATGGCGAAAGTTTTCATCGCTCCATTTTCAGATTTCTCAACTCTTTCCTTTCACAAGAATGTCCACGTCCGCCAGAGAAGCCGAGAGGTTCGTTTCACCTTTCATTAACGTGTTCCTACCATATTAAATATTGTATTTACGTAATCATCTTTTGCAGGCAAATCGCGAACTATTGTTCATCACCGTCAACTTCGAGGTCGAATGAACCAGAAGAGGAAATCGCTCTAAACAGGGATTATCTCGATGAAATCCTTCGGAGTATGGTCGTCCATTGCGCCATTAACGATGCCAAGAGAATGAAGGTACGCATTATTTATGCTTATTCATCATTACTCATCGTTTGGGTTATAAACACGATATAAACACGTAAGAATAGTTTATTTATTTACTAAATTGTGCAATAACTTACTGCAATTCGCGCTGACTCATCTTTATTCATTGTAAGGAGCATGATAAGGTGGTGATAACCACCACTCCTTATCATTTCTTCCAATCAATTGAGTTAGTTCATGTTCACAATCAGAGTGAGTCACTGTTTTCACCATCTTTTCTCTCTCATTCTGCATCGTTATTGCACAATTCTTCTCACGTTCTTTACTGTTCGACCCTTCGATTCCATCTCTTCTCTCTATGGTCATTTCTTCACACAAGGGGGGACGACACACAACTCTTCCCTTCTCTGTCCTCTCTTTATCTCCCTTCTCCCCTCTCACCATGTGATTGATCAGCCTGAACTTTGCGCCGTAGTCTAGCAGTCCCTTCTCTCTCTATGGATGTCAGCTTGCTAACCTTCTCCAACGATCTATCAGTCTCTCTGACCAACTAGACAATGTGTGGATCGTCCCATTCTTTCCTCGACACCCCCCACTTCTCCACCCTTACCGATCTCTCCGATGCCTTCGAGGCGCATCTTCCACCTCGTGCCTATGGAATTTCACCATCGGCACGTTTTATAGTGGCTATAATCTACCCCTCATCCTATTTGAGAACTAATGAATAATGGGTCCAAATCATTCCAAACCAGCACACTATTACTCCGATTCTTGACTAGGTCTTGCAATACTTTGACCCCATCCATTCGTTCTGCATCGGCATCTTTTTACTCCATTCGTCAGATTCTTCTGCATACTTTGTCCTCGGTTTTGCCAAGTCTTCATTTCTCAGCAAACTGCAAACCTTACACAACAACCTTTTGTCCCCCTCAATCCTCAGTGGAGGGACAAAGTCTTCTCCATCACACACTGCACTATGACGATGAATGCAGTGTTTTCCCCCACTCAAACCCCCTTGATATCTCTCATCCCTCTATTCCCTCTTGATCACGAGTGGTCGTTAGAATCACTCATTGTTTACCCCTTCTGATTCCCCGACCAGAAGAGAATCAAACGTGCAAAGTGCGGGGAATTCTGATTGGACCTCCTGTTTATCTGATCGGCATGAATATTACACAAGAGACTAGAAGGGATTGTAGTCCACGTTGCCTATTGGGAGAGAGGAGAGGAGGGGAGGAGGGGAGGGAGGGGAGGGGAGGGAGGGGACAGAGTACGACTGTTGCGATGGATGATAAGACTCCCCTTCGACTGATCAACTGATAGTCGTAATTGAGTGTCGACGCCAAACTCCCCCACGTGGTCCCGTCGGGACTTCGATCCCTTATCATCCTTCCGCTCCCAATCGTAGTTTGACAGCACACTTGGGGGGGACGACAAATTAGGGCACTTTCGACATGTTTCCTCGTTTTCAACAACTGTCTGATCATTGATGATTAGTGTACTCGAATATAGCACATCTGGGACGGGCGAAAGTCGAAAACACGGTAAATTAGTGGTGATCAGTAATGAATCATGGAGGAGACGTACGATAACACTCACAATTTGAATGAGAATAGTGCTTGTTTGGGCCAGAAATGTTGAGATTATTTTTGAAATCGTGTTTCAAAGAAAATCTTTTTCAGGATCTCCACCCGATCGCTTCGAATGCCTACAATCACGCGATCAGAAAGCACAACCATCTTCGAGTTGAATTCCATGAGGCTAAGAAGTTCAAGATCGTCGGAGGAAAGAAAGTCGCCCTCTCCCCGCCAATTTCCAATGTCTACGTTCAGGTATGTTTCAGAATGATTGTAAAAGTAGAGTGAAAGTAAACAAGATAGTTGTGTATCGGGCAGGAGTCGAAAACAATATTAACAATGGTTCCATTGCAGGGCACTCGCTGTTCGTCCGATGCCGAGGTCGTCGAGATGGTTGAATCCCTTCTCTCATCGATGGATTGCATCTCTCGTCTTTCCCTTGTCATGGAAGACACTGAACTGACCATCTTCACAACTGTCATTCAGAAGCTCATCGATGCTCGTGAGTTTCATACATTTCTTTCATATCCTCAAATCATGGAAATTATGAAATTAAAATCGATATTTGCAGCGAACGTAAAGCTGGAGGTGCTGCAATGCAAACGCAGTGAGGGAGGCAAGCAGATTTCGCTACTCGTCGACCTGATCAAGTGAGTGGTGTAGAGATTAAAGAAGGCGTCCCACGAGGTGATATGATGGGAATGACCCACCACGAATGACGTGCAGAATCAATGAAAATACTGTAAGGAAGAGGGTGAGAGAGCGAGAGAGTCAGACAAACAGAGTGCCTCCCCTCTCCTTTCCCTTCTCCCTCTTCCCCCTTCCCTGCACCGCGCATCTTGATTTTCCCTGCATTATCGGTAAACTTTGCGCGCGCATTGCTCGCTTCAAAGTTGAGCTAGAGACTTCAAATTTTCTAAAACGTCGCCCTGCTGAAAAAAGTGACTGCTTTGAAAGTATGTGGTGTACTCAGAGATAACCGTCGTCCTTCAGGGCTAACGTGACTACACTCCGCATCCTTGGCCGTGTTGGTGTCGCTGAGGCTGCTCGTTGCTTCTCCGACAAGGTTGGTCTTACCGTAATCCGCAGAGTGCCTA
>LS533477.1:6081-43608 GCA_900490775.1 Pristionchus maxplancki
TTGAGCGAGAGAATCGAGCCTAGGTTCTGAGGGACCAAACATCTTAGACGGTCATACCCATCACACGGCGACCAGTCCGGCTTGGATGGGGATTCCGATCTTGTTGAGTCGTTGACGGAGACGAGGGGAATTAGGGGAAACCGCTCTCCATCAGAGCGAATGGAGAGGGAACCGCTCGCGACGACTAACAGAATATGGATGAGTAACGCCAACCCAAAAATTCATTATCGACGGGTTCATGTGAGTCTAAAACCGGGTCCGGCTTTCGGATCATAATGTCCGCTTCTCCTCATCCTGCTCGCGAGAAATCAGCTCCAACGTTTGTTGCTCTAAACAGTTTTTATTACCTACTGAGTTTGTAATTTGAGTTGGCAATCTATTTCGAAAAAGCGAAAACTAGAATGAATAGCATCAGATTTATTCAGCATTACACAATTTGAGCTCGAAGTAGATGTACATATACTCCAGTCGAAGAATGCGCTCTCGAGCGTCAGACTCGAGAGTGTGAATAGTGCTAGTGTGGCAAGAGAGCATGTTCGTGGAATTTTGCTCGCATTTGTTTTTTGAACCGAAGATGGATCCACACGAGGAATTAAACTCGATGAGAGATATCTGAAATAGGCTGAACGATGAAAGAATATTGAGCGGGTAACTCACATTTGTAGTCTATTTTCTCGCAAGAATAGAACTGTCTCCGAGCGTAGATCGGAGACTCTATAGAAGGATAAAGCTGTACAAAAATAATCTCAAAAAATACGGACAACCAATGAAAATGAAAGCGAAAGCCAACTGATCGAGGGGAAAAGGGTAGCAGCAAAGTGTAAGGAGCAGAAAAAGCATGGGAAGACTGGTGAAGGGACGTCGAATGATGTAATTCCCTGAGGGAGAAATAGAGGATGAATGACTGCCGAGTGGAATTTTGAGCAGGAACAAGAAGAACTTTGGATTCGGCTTGTGCTTCACACTTTGCAATGATCGGAAATGGAGCAAAGGAAATGAAGATAATGAAGAACCGAGATGTTTTGTTCGAACGACTCTGACCGATTATACTCTTTCACATTATCTGTTCTGGCACTGCGTATCAGTAACAACAGTTTTATTCAACATAATTCAATTATCACACACTTCAGCCAGGACATGAATGAAAGCTACAATTATTATCAAAGAAAGCTGCATCCACAAATGGCTCCTGGATCACAAATGGACAATTGACGGAATCACAGAACGGAGAATGGAAGTGTGCGATATCTGAAAAATTGTACCATTTGCGGGTTAAAAAAGTGAAAACTCACATTTCAGTTTACTTCTTTGCTATTTTCTCGAGCAATTATGAAGGGAAAAGCTCCGAATGTAGATCGGAAAATCTGTAAACAGGGAAATTTTCATCGGTACAGGGAAGTTGAACGGAAGGGAAATGAACGGAATCGAGAAGTGAACAACGAGTAGTCGCAAACATACTCATGAGAATAGTGGAAGAAAAGAACAGAGGGTCGAGGAAACGGAGTCCAAGATGTAATGCTGAGAGGGAGAGAAGGGGAGAAGTGGGGGTAGTAAGTGAAGTCGTTTATTCTATGTTGCTTCAATCGTTCTGACAACGAATCAATAACAACAACAACTTTATCCTACATCAATCAATAATCACACACTTTGAGATAATGACCATGGATCACGCGGCTGGTTCAGCTTATCTTCGCACAGGCTGCTGCACCGATTACAGTTTGTGCTACGGGCGTTGTCACAGCATAGGAAGGCGCGAACTCGATCGAGAACGAGGAAGATATCTGAAAATTTTGATTGAAATGCGGATTAAAATTGAAAAACCGCACATTTCAGTTGAATTCCAGTGAAGAAGTGGATAGCTTCCGAGAGTAGATCGGAAAATCTAGAATTCGGAGGTTTCATTGACAATGAGAAAGAAAAGTAAAGCAAAACAAGTGCGAAAATCAGTAAGAAGAGGCTAACTGAGACAAAGGTAAGGGGTAGAAAAAAAGAAGACCGAGAAGACTGATAAATGGGAGGTTGAATGGTGTAATGCTCGGAGGGAGAGAGAGAAACCGAGGTTGAGCCACTGGCGAGTGGAAGATAATTTGAAGTTCGTTGATCCTTCATACTCGGTTGCTTCAATCGTATTGACAGTGAATCAATAACATCAGTTTTATTCAACAATTCTTTACTACAATCTTTGAAATCGTGAGTGTTGTACGAGAGCAGCTCGCGCCTAGCCAACAACAAACAGCCCCTATCAACTGTGTCTGTGATAATACACGCATGATTTCTGATAGAATACGAAATCATCTATTGGTACAGATGTTCTCGCAGCACGGGAGGAGGCAGCAACTCGATCGAGAATTCGGAAGAAAATGAGTATCTGGAATAGATTTTATGGTTTCAGAACCTGAGAAAACTCACTCTTCAGTGCATTTTCTCCCCGCAAGAAGAAGATGGTTTCCGAGGGTAGATCGGAAAATCTGGAACCGGAACCGTTTTACGGTCGCAAAAGCGATATTGAGAAAAAATCAATGAACAGGAGAAGCGAACGAGCGATCGGGAATGGAAAAGGAGGAGAAACAGAAAGTGCGAAGAAGAGAAGAACGAGAATGCGAGTGGAAGAATAGAAGATGTAATGTTGAGAGACTGAAACGCTCAGGCAATGGATCAGAGAGTTGATCTCACTCTCATTGCGATTGTTTTGAGGGCCGAACACAATCATTATCAACCGGTTTTATCTTTTACGCGATATGGTATTTCAAAACCAAGACCATGTGATCTAAAACCGGGTCCGGCTTTTGTCTCCTATTCTCCGGTTCTCCTCATCCGGCTCGCGAGAAATCGACTCCATCATCGAGATCGACTCTGAGTGCGCCAGAGGAATCAGTGAGAGGTTGGAGGTGACGGGGGAGAAATTGGTGGAATCCCTGCAAGAATTGAACATTTTTGACTAAAATTGATCATCTGTTTTATCTTTGAACTCTGAAAAATCCAATGAAACTCACGCAATCCGGGAGGAAAACGAGCGAGGAATTGGGAGGGACGACGGCATCAGCACGAATCTGAATAGAGGAGAGAGGAGATTAGAGATCAAAGATCAAAGATCAAAGATCAAACCTTCTCAGTGAATATATCCTCAGTGAAATGGAGTGGCAGTCTTCTCACTCGTCTGTTGATCATCGAAAGAGCGAGAGCATCAGTGACGAGCACTACTGGAAAAGAATTATGAATTACGGTAGGGATTACGGTAGATGAGGTTACGTTAGATCGGGTACTGTAGTCTCTGATACAGTACACCACTACACCACCCTTACTGTAGTCTCTGATAAAGTATCCCTGTAGTCTCTGATACAGTCTCCTCCTCACCACAGTGTCTGTCCTGGTCGATTTCGATTCCTCTCACAGTCTCAATCACTCTTTCTTCCACAGTGAAAATCGTCTCCGATCGCTCCGCCCGCTGTTGAGATCTGCGACAGGCGAGGTTTAGAAAATGACACCACCACACCACTCTTCTACACAACGCACTTGTAATTCCAGTCGACAAAGTATCCGAGCTTCCTAATCGCCGGCTCCTTCAGCCAGTAATCGAAGCCACGACAATCCGCAGACAGGCCAGAATCGATGCGAATCGCATTGCAACGGGGTCTCAAGGGGAAGATTGAGGGTACGGTAGTCATCGATTATTGATTACCTCAGATAACTGTAGATCTCATGGGCCGTCTGGAGACAAGCGAGAGTGGGCGAAGAGTAGATCGAGATTATGCCCTTGTGAGCGACTCCTGCAAAAGGGGCGGAGCTTAGAGGAAAAGGGGCGGAGTCTCGACCTCTCGACTGGAGATGGCGCGCGAACACCTGCGCCGTCAGCTTGCCGTACTGTAATAAGAGGAGGTTACGGTAGAACTCAGTTATCGATTCGACTTCCGTAATCTACCGTATACCTCGCTGATGGGCGGGTCGAGGGCGTATGCCTCTGCGAGCGACGGGCGCTTAGGAAGCGTCTGAGGCATGTTCTGGAATACGGTAGTCAGTCAGTTATCGATCGGGGCTACCGTAATCCATTCAATCAATCCTCGATCCATCCCTACCGTAATCTACCGTAATCCCTCACCAGATCAAATGGAATGTAGTAGTGGTCGTCCAACCTTGATTGCTTTATCCAATCGGGGAATACATCTGAGATATGATGGGTTGTGATTGAGGGGCACTGTATGGTTCGGTAAGGGGCAGGGCTACTTCGAGTGGTGATCTTTGATCTCTGATCCTTGATCTTTGATTTCTGGCACTTCTTCGGGTGATCTTCTACTATCTTTCTCCGCACCTTCGATCGATTCCGCCCCTCGAACGACGATTACTTCCTTGCCTGTGAACTCGTCGCGTGTCTGGAAAGGAGTACGGTAGGATACGGTAGTGGGTCAAAAATTGAGGATTACGGTAATCAATCGATTACTGAGCAATAGAGTATCCTACAGTACCGCTCACCGTAACAGTTCGATAACCTCCGGCCATCTGTTCAACGAGGAAATCTTCGACGGGAGGGTCCATGGTGGGGAGAGGAGAGGAGGAGGAGGGAGGGACCACTCGGGAGGAGAGCAAGGAGAGCGAATGAGGGGAAGGGTTTGAGGAAATGGTGAAAAGAGAAGTGGATGAGAGAATTTGGTTATAAATTGTTCTCTGAAACAACAGGAAAATATTCTGAAAATATTTCTTGTGTGAAATGAGTTGTAAGCTACTTGTTTATAATGGTCCTCTCTTAATGGCTCATTTCAGAAAGACAAGCCAAATGTTTTTCTTTTGGGAGTTCTCCGAAAAAAGTCGTAACAATCCCTGTCCCGAAAAACACCACGTGTTCTTCCTCAATTCCATCCGAGATTTCTGTTTCACTCATCATCATAAAAATTTCTCGAGATTGTTTTCCGTGCATTTTTCGATAAAATCTCCTCTAAGTCCTTCTTTTCTACTCATTTCTCGCTTTCTCGTTGGTCAGGCAAACTGAGAGAGCAAGTGACATGGAGATAGACACCGGATTGGCTACGGGTTCAAGCAATTGAGCCCTTCTCTTCGTGATATTAGGACTCTCTTCAATTGCAATGCTATCTCGCCAGTCAGACGCTGCTAGAGAGCATGCGGAATGGAGAGAGTCCGACCACTTCCCTCTTTCCAGGTTGAGCGAATTGCGTTTCGAGCGTCGTTTTCACGAGCCTTCAAATCCGCTTACCTCTCTTTTCCACTTGATGCGGGTTGACCTAGGGATCTCCGTCTATTTCTCTTCATTCTACATGCTCTCTAGCTTTCCCTAACTGGCGAGAGATAATGTGAAACGAAGAGACATGTATTTTGAAGTCGTCCCTACTTGAAGGTGGCATGACCTGACGCACTCAGGTCTGCATTTCCGAAATCGTCCCTGCTCTAGGCTGACCCTCGGAGATCTATGATCTCTCCAGTACTATAATCTCTATTTTTGTCTGACCAGCGAGAGAATACGCGGAACGGAGAGAGTCCTCTCGAAGGAGGGAAGAAACGAAAAAGGCGAGAGCCTCTCCATATCGTTTACGAGATCGCTGAGTCGCAATCCAATTTTCATCCTGAGAGTCTCTTAGTCTTGCCTCGAGTCACTCCTCAAGCTGAGATATGCCTATTCTGGTCAATTCTTAGGAATAATTCCCTTTATATTCTTCATCTTCTCATATTGAATGCTCTTGTTGTAGAATGTGATAATGAGAGTCTCTTAGTCTTGCCTCGAGTCAAGCCCGGCACTGAGATATGCGCCTATTCTCAGACGCTATGCTCAAATTCTCCTCCAAGTTATACCATAGGCCTTTCAATTTTTATCCCATTATACTGTTGTTCGCTAGCCCTGCACTGAGATATGTGCCTATTCCTGCCAGAGATTTCCTACTTCTCAATTTTCATCACTAGTTTGTCTCTGTATTCCAATGCTTATTCATTGGAAAACGACAAATGGAATCCGAATGCCGTCATTCTACAGACCTGTGATTACAAAACAATAACATCAAACGAGACAATGGGAATTGTAGCCGATTATTTCTATTCCTGCGTATGTTTTCGCCTAGCAACGAGACCAAACTGCCTCGTCTGTAAGATACTGACTGTAGCTGTAGCTGGTACGGTGTCCAATGACCATCTAACGATCTGCAGTGTCCAATTCCGTAATATTTCTTCACCCTGAACGTCTATTTTGCTGCGCGCCGGGTTGTGTTTCACCACTAACCCAAAATGCGATCATTCATAATTACCATTGATCGTACTTGATGATTGAACAAAACTACTATTTTTCTTATTAGTTTCCCTCGGGTCACAGAGGTCAAACCACAGGCTCATTAGTAGATACTCTCATCCAGTCTGTGGCTGCTCAGATTTCATGTCTACTTCTCCCGTCTCCATTTTGCCCTTTCACAATGAAAAGTGGGCATATTGTATGAATCTCGAGCCCGCTCTCATAACCTAAGCGCTCACTGAGTTTCTACTTTCGAAATATCCTCCGTTTCTTCATTGGGCATGCTCTCTCGCCCGGTAGACTGGCGAGAGAGTGTGCCGAATCAAGAGACGGCGATCCTCATGTCGAGATCGTTGGGAGATACTACTTACTAGCTCTCTCGCATCTCAAGTTTTCATGTTTGTTCACCAGATTCCCAGCGTGTTCGGCTTACATCTATCTTACTCTCTTCGTTTCGCGTACTCTCTCCTAGTTAGACAGTCCGAGAGATCATGAAGAATAGAGAGAGTCAGACAAAGTATCTCCGAATTTCCCTAATAATCGATGCAGCTGGCTCTCACGGCCTACGCAAACGAGCAAAAAGAAGAGCAAACTTCCTGAATTTTGAATTTATGGTATTTCGAAACTTTCGGTCACGTATGATGGTTGAAATGTGCTTCACGCCTTCTATTTAGCATTGATTTTTCTGCTTTTGCTGGTTTCTTATGCTTTCCTGCGCGAAATAAACATGAATGCACTAGGTTGCAATCGCTCACCGCAATTCGAAATACCGGATGAGGTATCTCTATTCGCCAGTCTGAGAAACTAGAGAGTGTGTGAAATGGGGAGAGTCATTACTCCAGACAATTCGTCACCGCGAAACGTTCGCCTGCATTATTTACGAAGGGACACAATGCAAATCTCGTGCATATTTAAATTTCCGATGCCCTTTGCAAATCTCAATGCCTTGCTCTCTTCATTTCCCCTGCTCTCTCGCTGTCTCTGACCTGCGAGACTGATGCCCTCTCAAGCCTCGATTTCTCTTTGTGAGAGGCGGGATCCTCCCCTTCTCCCTCAGTCCTCTCACAAAAGGTATCCACCCCTCTTCTTCCTCCCCTCATCCCCTTCCCGCTTCTAAAATGTTTCCGCGCGGTCCAATACACTTATCCATTGTGAATGAAACGACCTGCAAAATGCAGGATAGAGCCCGTTTCGTTTGTGTTTCATGCACTATCTGACCGCCAGGGAGCATTTTGCTAAATTGCATTCCGTTCTGGCTACTCTAACGCAAAACTCGAGTGGACACTAACACTGTTTTCCCAGAATTTGTACTTCCCTTTCCTTGTTTTTCGTTCTTATCTTCACTTCTAAATCTGATTTATTCTCGTCATGTTCACATCGAGCAGCAAGAATCCACGTACTTTTCTATTATTTTAGGCCTGTTTGGCATGCATTTATCGCCTTTTTCCTGAGAGAACAGCTCAGACTTATGCATAATGAGGCCTTTGTCTGTCTATAAGCATCATAATTTCACTGGCGAAAGGAGAGGTCTGGCCCTCCTGACTTCGCACACTTCTCTGTTTGGCGATTGGTCATGTAAAATTTAAAGCCAAGGCACTGCTCCGAGTACTATTCATAATGCAGTTTCATATATGAGGCCGTTTGCGAGAGAGTCGAGCAATGGCTGGCACAGCAATTTTTCTCGAATCCGTAAAAATGTGGTGAAAGAGGTTATCGAGGGTGGTGATCATCGTGGTAAAATTTATTTTTCTCTAAGTCGATCGGTGGAGCCATGCTGCAACCATGCTTCATGTCACCATTTTTCAGTATCTCGATAGTATGTTTGTGAAATGTCGTGAAAAGTTAGGTCCGTATGCAATCGACCATGGCGAGTCGAACCATGACACTCACGTTCCATGCAAATCATGCGTTCGACTGTTACAAAATCGTTCTCGAATGTAAGGAGGAAGTGACCTCCGAATTTTATATATATGATGCGCCATATCAAGGGGATCATTTTGATTATATTGTGTATGGGGAAAAAAACTAACATATTTTTGCTATCTTTCTTTTTTGTATTGAAAATCTTGCCCTGACACCGCGAATTTCGGCCGATCAGTGAAGAATGAGGGCACGAAATGAATGAAACCGAGTCCATTCTTCACTTTTTACTCCAATTTCAGCGAGAAATGAGGAAAATGAGCGCACAACAAGGGCGAAAGCAAAAATATGTTAGTTTTTTTCCTCAAACACAATATACTCAAAATGATCCCCTTGACAAGGCGCATCATATATATAAAATTCGGAGGTCACTTCCTCCTTACATTCGAGAACGATTTTGTAACAGTCGAACGCATGATTTACATGGAACCGGAATGGCATGGTTCGACTCGCCATGGTCGATTACATACGGACCTAACTTTTCACGACATTTCACAAACATACTATCGAGATACTGAAAAATGTTGACATGAAGCATGGTTGCAGCATGGCTCCACCGATCGACTTAGAGAAAAATAAATTTTACCACGATGATCACCACCCTCGATAACCTCTTTCACCACATTTTGACGAATTCGAAAAAAATTGCTGTGCCAACTAGTTCGGGGGATTGATCGATTCTCTCGCAAACGGCCTCATATGATCGCCTATATTTTACGAAAATAATTTCCGTGGCTCACGTTCTCAGCTCTGACTTCTTACCTGTTCACGATTTTCGAACCTTTCCCGCAATGGGACCACTGCTTTTCCATTCATCCCCAAGTTGTTGTGCGCACGTGCTAACAACTATTACGGTTCGAGTTAAATCTGGGCACCATACGGGAGAAATATCTATGAGATCGGAGGATCGGGCTTTCTAAGGAGAAAAAAATCAGGGTTCTAAGGGAAACTGCAAGGCCGTGCTGGCTACTCGGAAGAGCCTGTAGTTGACAGCGCGAACGCGCCAAAACACTTTATTTATTCGAGTTGTGCCAAGCAGAGTTTTCTTCCGAGAAATGTGTAAAATCGGTTCTGATTTCCGGAAATTTACTCCTTAATTTAGCCCGAAAAACCACAAACTCGGTGCAAAATCTGTTATACTGATACTCGAGAACTCAAAAATACTCCAGCTGGGTGCCTAACTTCCAAGTATTTGGAAATGCCCGTGCGTTTAGTGTGTTATTCTGGTGCTGTGCGAGACATCACCCACAAATGACTGAGGACGGACTGAGCAAATATTGTCTCCAGCGCGAAATTACCACTCATGTACTGGCTTCTGACCCTATTTCGGGAATCCGTTTGTCTTGCGTGTACCTCCCAATAAACTAACTGCCTCGAGTTAAAATTCTCAGTGAATCTTTCGAATTTCAGTAAAAGTATTGGCTTCTGACGTTATTTCAAGCACCCTTTGTCTCTATTAGCAAATCTCTGCAAGGATCGCATTTTTTCGGGTGCTTACATGGCTTTTCCTTTTCCGGGAACTCTTTGCTAAATCACCCGACTCTTGGCCTTTTCTATCAAATTCAGAAGCCTTTGACCCCATTCATTTCGCTTTGTCTAATAGTCTTTGCTGCCGAAATAGTACACAAAAACGGAGAATCCTCCGCTAACTCCCGATGCCTGGCCCCCATTTCTCTACATGAGCAGGCCCTTCTCTGCTCCTCCCTCCCGCAATAATCGAATCCGCCTGTCCACTCAACCCCGATCTAATGGGAAATCTTCCGTCGCACCCCACTTTCTCGTCTGACTCTCTCTATTTGCAGTGCTCTCTCGCTTTCTCTAACCAAATAGGGGATAACCATCATTCTGTTTTCGTGTAGTTGGGCCTGTTCGGTTTCATGGGGGCCAGGGATGGTTACGGTGTCGTTTACGATGGTCTCGGCCTATTCTTTTCATATACTATCTCCCGATACTCCGACCATAAGTATCCAAACTATCAACACACTGTCTAGCCACTGACTTCGCTCAACGCCTGTGAAAAAGACTCTCCATTCCGCCTGCTCCCTAGTGCTTACAGCGCGTTTTTTCTTCACGTTACTGTGTCGAGCAGAGACTTGGGCACCAATTATCGGCCATTTTCCTCTTCAATTAGCACGCTTAGCGTTCTTTCTCTCTTGCTTTTGAGGTTCGGAAGGTTCTCTGGATTTTTGCGCTACTGCTTTGCTGCTTGAGTTCTGTAGTAGCTTTGATTACATCAACGATAGCAGACCGCTACAGATTCCATAGCTAGATAACAAGTTTTGGAGCGGGATCCACTTCATTATTCCTCATTTTTTGTTCTAGAAAGAATCATGAGATTGTTGTTTTCTCATCCTGAATTATGAGAAACACTCCTTCCGATGAGTTATGGCGGTACACTTAGTCCGAAGGAAAGGGAAGTCAGTCGGTCTCTCTCCATTTCGCCTGCTCTCTCGCTCTGTCTAACTGGCGAGATAGTGTGGGAAACTGAGAGAGTAGTAAGAAATGAGAGACGGGGTAGTGCGGGATTAGTTCAAGTGTGTCGATTGTGATGCGCCTTTTCCCGTTGCTTTTTTCTCGATGGTCTGTTCACTTTTCATGCATTTTAAAAGGTTTACTCGACAATTTCCGTAATTTCAACCCCAAAAGTCGGAAAAGTAGCATTGCGCACTTAGAAAATGCACGCGCGAGTGTAATCCTCCTTGATTTATGCGCCATACTCATGAGGGGTTCGCTTTTCAGGCTGGTACGAGGAAGAAATTGAGACATTTCCTTCATTTTTCTCGATTTTTTTCCCGAAACCTCATCGCCCACACTCCTCTCGTATGTTTGTGCTCCACTTTCATTTCGCTTCGCTGTTCATTTCGTCGAGATTTCTCTCATAAAATAAGCTAGCGAATATTTATTTGGTCTTCCGTTTCTCAATTTATTACCGTTTCCGGCCGTTTCTCATAATTCTCGAGTGGGTGGTGGATCGAGAATCGCAGGATCGTAGTGAGAAATATGCGAGAGGGCTTATTCAATGAATCCCGCTCGCAACCTCGAAACTACACAAAACTTGTTCGATTTCTTGCCACTTTCCAATCTAATATTTCCACTATCAATCCTTTCATTGTTTCTATGACATTTCTAAATGCGTCTTTCGTCTTCAAACGTCACAACCCAATCGTGTAAAGGATCGTAAATCGTGTTGCTTAGGGACTGATTCTCTCAGGGTGGCTTTCTTTCTCGAGAGAAGATCCTACTCCAACCCCCTCAAGTAGTCATCTGACTTCCGAATCTCAAATTTCTACTCTGATCTGCCCATCATAATTTCTGATCTCGAATATGTTTCATCTATTGGACAAAAGTGATCTGACTCTACCCCTCTCAATCCCGTTCAGATCTCCCCTTGATTCGCCATCTATCAATCGCACAGCGTGTCAGAGAGGGAATTGAAGCGGCGGATCGCGATTCCCATTTCACTCAAAGACACTTGAAGTAATAATTGTGAAGCATATCTCATAACTTCACTATCAGCGCAAAATATGCAAATCTGAATGATTACAGTTATCAGAGTGTGTTCAAAGATCCCACTGTATCATGGTAAGTCCATTAGCATAATTTTGAAAATCAGAATATTCATATTTCGCTTTCGAAATACAAAATTTATAGTTTTCCTAAAGCTCTTTCATGGAAACACCCACACCATTATCCTTTTTGGAATGCTGAAAAGGTACTCTAGAGGTTGGTGCAGGCCGATTTTTGAAAATTATTGCCGTTCTCGAGAATGCTAATCGTTTTCGAATGTGAGAAGGTATAAAAGAAATCGCCCTGCACCAACCTCTAGAGTAACTTTTCAGCATCCCAAAAAGGATAATGGTGTGGGTGTTTCCATGAGCGAGCTCTTAGAAAACTTTAAATTTGCATTTCGAAAACAAAAAAAAGAATATTCTGATTTTCAAAATTATTCTAATGAGCTAACCTTGATACAGTGGGCTCTTCGAACGTTTCCTGATAACTGTAATCATTCAGATATGCATATTTTGCGTTGATAGTGAAGTTATGAGATATGCTTCACAATTATTACTTCAAGTGCCTTTGAGAGAGAAAGTCAGGAATGTGATTCGCGGTCCGCCGCGGAGAACAAAGACATCGTCCTCTCTGACACGCTGTGAATCGCTACATTTCTACGCGTACGACTAGGGATGGATGTGTTTCATAAACAGAACAATTGCGAATCAACCCCTCTGATCTCAATGTTTCTCTGATGAATCTCTCCTAGATACTCCCTGAATCTCTCAATCCATCCGTCTATCAATCGTAACCAATGCACTAGTATTGACAAATCGGCACTCGTCTCTCCTCATTTTGCGTACTCTCTCGTCTCTCTGACCGGCGAGAGATCATTCTAAAGGAGAGAGGCGCGTGCCGAATTGTCATCACTTCTATGCACTGACCCCCCTATTTTTGCATTCAGCTTGAAGCGGTTTTGCGGGTTGTGTCTATCAGAATTTTTCCATCCCTCAATCTTTTCTCTCCTTGCTAGATCCATCTCTTAATCCACTCTGAATCTCCCGTCTATCAATCGCGACAACTGTTTTATCCACCTCGGCTATCTAAACGTTTGTTTTATCTCCTCATCACGAGAGATCTCGATCACCTCTTTCTTCTCATCAGTTTCTCTGATCTCCCGCTTTTTCATCACCATGACATGGGGTTTTCGCAACAAGTTAGCAGGCTTTTTGCAGTTTTGACTCAATATCAATTCTCTTTTGATATCTGACCTTCGAATTTCCATAGCTTTCAGGGCTTGTTTTATCTCCTCATCACGAGAGGTCCTGATCACCACTCCCCGTTATTCTGATTTTCCCGACTTTTCTTGATTCTGACCTAGATTCTTCGTTTTCTGTACTGTATTCGGTGAACTCTTTTGAATAAGAAATCAGCCTATCGCCTACCCATTTCCCCTGTCCTTTCTGTCGAACAATCATCTGATTCTCTCAGTTATCAATACTCTCTCGCCGGTCATAGCAGCGAGAGAGCACGTAAAAGTGAGAGACCACATCCAATCGTGTCCTTATGGTGCCAGCGCGGGCAGTAATAAGTTATAAAATGCATGAAAATGGGCCGCCAATAGCCGGCCGAGAGGAGTCAACAATATCTCGGACAGAAAAGCGCTGGTTCTATTTTCATTTCGAGCTTTTGATTGCCATGCGAAAACCGGCAATATGGACAGAGGCGTGGAACTTTTTCCTGTTTGTGATTTTATCTGTATTGTTTGAGGAGCGTAGAGCTAGTTCGCTGCAAAAGCATATGAAGCGGCGGAACTATAGGGGGTCACGCAGAAGTTCACCTCTTCTCCTATCTCTCCTCACTTCTCACGCTCTTCCATCGCTCAAAAGGGCGAAATAGTATTGACAAGTAGCAGAGCCAAGAGAGCCCACTCATCCCTGCCCGAACCCCCATCCTTCACCTTCCCCCCCCTCTCCCCCATCTTGTGCCCCCCTTCCCCCTCCAATACGATTAGCCTGAGCAGTGCACCTATTTTCTACTCGAGTTGAGAGGACCTCTCCTTCCCCCCTTCTGGAATCGTCATTTCGCGAGTTGTTTTCACTCAGTGGGAATGGCTCGGTAGGTCATTGGCGGGCAACTGATTGGGTCTGGAAGACTATTTTCGAAATTATTCAAGTCGTTTACGAGTCGGTCTATGGGAGCAAATTAGGAGTACCTGATTGGGTATTGGCTTTTTCTGCGGTACTGTTAGCAATCAAACGCTTCTCTCTTTAGCTAGTTATTCTCTGGCAATGCGACGCTTCACGCAAGTAATTTCCCTGTTCCTGCCTTGAAATCGGAGCCCGAACAGCCTGTTTTGCTGCTTCGTAGTTGCTTCTCACTGCTCTGATTTCACTTACTAATCCATGCCTCGCGTATTTTCCCCCGAAATAGTGCGCATTGTTATTTAGGCACGATTTGAAGTGCTTCTTTACTATAGAAAAACAACAATGGTTTTGGAAGTAATTAGAAAATAATGAGTCATAAGGACAGATGCATCAATCAGAAGCCTATTTTCTTCCTTTTTCTCAGCCTGTTTCTATTCCAGCGCGCTTCATTTCCGAGTTATTATACACACTGAATTAATTAAGCCGTCGTTTCTAATACCACTCAGCCTTATCTGTGGACTGTTCCAGTAGGCTATAAAATCGCCTTGATTGTGGAAGCAACTTTATCTTTATATTTGTTTCTCGTTGCTCTGAGTTCACTAACTAATCTTTTTCTGCTGCTCTCCGCTCAAAATAGTGCGTGTCTTCTATGAGCAGACAGACGATTGAAAGTGCTCATTGTCACAACAAAGACATGGTTCTTGGAGCATTATTGTTTGAACTT
Source organism: Pristionchus maxplancki (assembly GCA_900490775.1). Taxonomy (NCBI): domain Eukaryota; kingdom Metazoa; phylum Nematoda; class Chromadorea; order Rhabditida; family Neodiplogasteridae; genus Pristionchus; species Pristionchus maxplancki. Next base: position 20,588 of record LS533477.1, read on the forward strand.
CTTTAGAAGATCAAAAGTCATAACTGTCCCTCCAGACTAGACTTGGTAAATAAGTAAGCAGCTGTGAAGCGTTCCTAAGTCATTTGTACTGAATTGGCTTTAGTATAACCGATGGCCTTGTTACCTCTTTCCTCGATTGCAACTTTGTGTAACTTACTACAGAAGCATCAATCAGTATCTCATTTCCTCCCTCTCTCTCAGCCAGTTTTCTATTCACGCGCCTCATTTCCGAGTTATTATGCCCGGAATTATGCTAATTATTGCTGATTGTAATCTGTTTTCTCGAGCGTTCTCAGAATGATTCTCGGAATATGCAACTAGAATCTCTTCAGATGCTCTGCATAAACCCGTGGTTAATACGCATTTCGTCCTAAAACCACGCATTTTACTCACAATCTAGCCAATTAAACAGTGCAAGAGAATGGATAGAGCGATTTTGTTCGAATACCCACGCTTCATAAAAAATCTCATACGAATGCTCGCTTCCCGTGCGCATTTCGTCCTCAAAACCACGTTCATCCTCACTCTTTGTTATTATTCGGGGCGAGAGAGTGTGTGAAATGAGGAGAGCGAGACCAAAACCCACGTTGCACCACACATCTCATCGTAGCCGAGACGCTCATTTATATTTGAGCGCCTCCTCTTCTCTGATTCTCTCCTCCTTTTCTCTCTTACCTCATTGTCTTCCACAACGCGGAGAAGCGATAGAGCATTCAGAAACGAGAGAGCTTAGAGACGGCGAGTCGGTGAGACAAAGTGGGTCTCGTCCCTCGCTCATGATCCCCCTTTGCTTCCTCCTTTCTCGCATCCAGGCAACAGTCCACTTGGCCTCTGAATAAAACGTCTCGCCCAATGATTTGGTCTGTCTTTTTTGTGCGATGTTTGATCCTCTATTGTAAGTCATAGCTAGTACATTGGCTTGATGTGACAGGTCGTTGGAAAGGAAAGGAACGTTCCCGCGATTTCGAATCCCAGCTGTCCTTTGCTGTTATTTTTCACTACTTTGACCGAAAAATCGTCTGACTCTCTCCATTCCGCCTGCTCTCTCGTCTTCTCTAACCTCAGAATTGGCAATCGGGGAAGTTCTCCCCTTCTGCTCGATGCTAATTCGCCTCTTCTCTTCACTTTTCGTAAACAATTTCATTGTTGTTCTGAAGGAAAGACGCAACGGTGAGCAAAAGCAGGGAAGATTTTTTTGTTTTGTTGCAACAAATTTTTTTATGATTTTTGACCGTTGATACATTACTACGTCGTCATTATTATTTACTCTCGGGAATTCGGCGAATAAATTGCGAGCAAAAGCAAGGGATTTGCAGTAGGGTTGCCAGATCAATTCCAATACCCAATTAATTGACTTTGCGGCCGCTAAATCCATCGAAAAATGGGGAATAAAAGTCAATTAATTGGGTCAATACAATACCAATTACCCAATTAATTGGCCTTTTCCATTGGTATTGGGTATTGAATTGACATCCCTAATTTGCAGTAAAATTTCCTGTTTCTGCAGAGAGATGCGACAATTGTTTCTTTTTTTCTTCTTTTTTTACAACTGATTATCACATTGGCATTATTACGCATCTCAATCGCTTCCCTTTCTAGACTTCCTGAAACGCATTCCATTTCAATTGGGTCATTCAAACAATTTCTTACGACGTGCTAGATAGTAAAAAGATCGTGAGTGGAGATATGGGATTTGCCCTTATGGCAACCGAGTGCTTCGATCTCAGGAATTGCTTTTATTTTTAGCGGTACTCGGTATGGAATCAGAGATTGCTTCTCGTGATTTCTGAGGATTCTGAGTGATGTGTAGGCTAATAGGGTCACTACAGGACACGAGGGCCCTTCTCACACTTCCTCTTTCATGTTTAGCCCTCTCTCTCGAATTCACACACTCTCTCGGCCTGCCTAACAGGCGAGAGATCATGCGGAATGCAGAGAACTTAGGTGGCCTCTTCCCTCCCCCCTCACTCCTCCCCCGAGTCACTTCCTAAATTATTAATCACGCCCATTAGCACCTACTTCCTTCGCGAATTTCCGTGTTTCTGCTAGATTCTCGTTCCGATTTCCGCGCTTCCGCTATTTACCCGTTCCGCTCACCTCCGGATTCCGCAACCACAAACTTCCGCCGTTTAGCGCCGATTTGTCGCCGACGGCGGTGCCCGATGCGCGCTCGCGCATGCTGCTGCAGACACAGACGCGCTCGCAGGAGGATGCGGGAGGTGCGTCTTCTTATTTAAACGTTCCGATAATCGCCCGATTTCGTCCGAAGTTATAAATGGGGAGAGGGGCTATATTATTTTTGAGTATACTGGTTTATGTGTAGGCTATGCGCCGCGTCACAGGAGAATAGTCTAGTTTAATTTGCACAGTAGTCTAGTTTAATCCGGTTATGTTTCACAGATACTAGAAATCACAGAGTGGGTGTGATCTAGCAATGCAAGGTACGGCCGTTTCCCGTTAAATAACCCAAAAAAATTTAAAAGGAAAATAAATCCAGGAGGATCATGGCTGCGCCCGCGCCGACGCCACACCGAACCATCTCTCCTTTGCTCGACTACGGTAGTCGCGCTGCTTCTTCTCGCCGCTGCAGCAACGGCAGAGGCAAGAGCGGAGGTAATTAATCGTTCCGGTCATTCCCTCGGTTCCGCCTGAAAACTTGTGCTGGTTAGTGACGACCTGGTTGCAGGGCCAGAACCTGCGCGCGAACATGGTGGCGGAGCACTCACGGCGGACTTTCAGGACGCATGATCCGAATATGATGAACTTTGCGAATCCGGTAGGTTATTTTTCTAGTATTCTCAATTTAAATTTAAATTGTTTATCCACCAGAGTAGGGTCAATGTAGCGCATCGACGATCTTCGGAACTCTCTGAAATGAAAAACTTACATAGTTTGCTCGTTCGCTCATCAGTCATCATCGAATGCATCGAATAGAAAAAAAAGCGTTCCAAATAGTGCGTGAGGGAGCCATGTTTAGCATGTTTCTGAGAAGAAGTGTCGCTTATGCAGAGCCTAATCGCTTCCTAGGGTGCAAGATTCCCAGAAAATGCAGAACGGAACTGCAAGGGGTGCAGTTGAGAACGTGTGAAACGCTGGTTGTTTCATGAATAACCTACCTGCCCTGACTCGCTAGAGATCATACAAGATGAATAGACAAGAACATAGCCCCATTTCATGCATTTCTCACGTACCCGGAGCCGTTGGTCGTATCGTTAAATCTCAATGAGCTCGAGCGCAACATTGCCGCATGATGAATCTGACGGGAATAATTGATTGTCGCCGAAAAGATTTCTCATTCTGGCGCCATGAAACTGGTCCGAGCGCACTTTCGAAACAATGGAATGCGTGATGCGCGGAGAATTCGCGCGAATCGGGGATAGATGGGCAATTATATATAGGGGCTACATCATTCCACACTTTGTATTTAGTGTCAATACAATGGAGAAGAATAAAAACAACAACAACAACAACAAAAACAAATGCAGATAGTGGACGAGATCGCAGCCAGCATCTCCTCGAGACTAGATGTGGACGAGTTTGTGACGTCGACGAGGGAAACGCTGGTCGAGGAGTGAGTTTTCAATTACTTTCCTAATTTTTCTGACCAATATTGCTTTGAACCAGCACACCTGAAACGGAACACTGGCTGTGGATTTATAAATTTGTATACCGAATCTCGTGATATTGCTGTTAACGAGTGCCTGAGCCTATCCTTCATTTGTGAAACACACTCGAAACAAAAGAATTAAAATTTTAAAATCTGAAAAAAGGAAGAATTTCAGAGAAGAAGAGGACTACTTTCGCGAGATTTGGTACGACCGGAATACCACTAAGGTTCTTATCTTTTGCAATTACTGCATTATGACACTAAATTATTACGATTGACCCAACCTTCGTCGATAAATAATTGAATTGACTGATCTTCTGTCTTATTCATCTCAGACGATGCCTAGATAATGATTCCATGAAAATCAAGGAAGTCTAAAGTATTCAGTCGTTCATTTCCCAGACTTCGGGGTTTCATGAGCGAATTAAAATGCGCTTTCATCTCGCGAAAATACTTCCGTTTTTCTTCAGATCCACAACATCTGCGATGAGAATCGGAGTGGGCCGGCGAGGCGGAATCTCACTTGGTGAGAATAACAATAACAACAACAACAACAATAATAATAACAACAACAAGGTCGGAGCCGGGCGACCTCCTCCTGAAGATCGTCGGCAACGGCGTCGTCAAGGGCGGCTACAACATGTTCATGGCGCCTGGGCAGGCCAAGGGTGAGATGCTCCTCATTATCTTCATGAGCAAGTAGGTAGAATCACTGAGTTCCTCATGTTTTTCAGATAATTTTGTTTTTGTATCGCAACTGTTCATGGTGGAATCGCTCATTTAGATACTTGAGGATCTTTCTGTTGCTGGTGAAACATATTAGGACTCACTCTACAATCTCTCCTTTTATTATATTAATATACAATTAATTAATTAATTGAAGGTCGTGAGACGAAAATCCACGTCGCTCTCTACATCGAGTCCATGTCCTCCTTCAAGGCGCAGACCATGGTGAGTTGATCTTTGATCTTCGGTCTTTGGTCTCTCAAAAATTCATTCAACAAGAAATGTATATAGTATCTTTTTGGACTAGAATACAAGCAATCATCGTCCATCTAGATCCCCCAGACCTTTCCGTTCACACTGAAACTTATTTACAAACGCATTTCAAGGGGCGACCTATCCTCATCTGAGCGTTAGCGCCTGATATGAATAAATTATTATTATTATTCAAGGGGCACGAGGGGCAGGACAGCGAAAATTCTCGAACGGGCGAATTCGGGGTAAGGCTGCGTGTGGAGGTTTAACGCGTGAGGTGTCGCTAAGATGAGAATCACTAATATCTGAGCTGCCTAGCTTGCGCATGGTTCATTTCGGTTTAAGCCTTTGCGATTTGTTTTCTTCGAATTTCGAAAATAAAGTTGATCTTTGATCTTTGCAGGACTTCGAAGTGGATACATACCTGGCGATGGGCTGGTTCGACAGGCGACTGGCGCACAACTGCTCGTATCCGATACTGGTGACCAGCAAGGTGAGCTGCTGTTCTCAGTATGTTGTCTTTCACGCAAACCTCAAGAGCAGGAAAATGTCTTTCAATGTTGGCAATTTTGCACTACTTTGTCTGTAATTTTGCTTCTTTTGTATCATTCGGTAGATATTGGGCACGTTGATAAAATTCAAGATCAGACGGTTATTTCATATCCTCAGGTAATCTCCGACCGTATCTGGCAGCCCGACCTCTACTTTGTCAATTCGAAGTTCGCGTATCTGCAGGAGGTTCGATTTTGGTTTTATTCTATTCTAGGAAGCGCAATTCAACTACTAATTGATCCAGTTCTGCTCCCTAGGAGTTTACAGTGTGTGTGAAGCGTATTCTAATTTCTGAAAATATCTTTGGGACATTTTTAGGTGTATGAGAGAGCGTGTAAAATGGATCCGAGTCAACGAAATATCGATTGTAGGTCACCACTCCCAACATGATGGTGATCGTGTATCCGGACGGGCTGGTGTTCAAGTCGATGAGGTGAGACAGATCAAAGATCTAAGATCAAATCACAATTTATTTTGTTAATCTGAACACTAGCCTAGTAGACTTCCAAAAGAATAGAAAATAAAATTCAAAGATCAAAGACCAAAGACCACTTCAGAATCGACGTGACCCTTTCATGCTCGATGGAGCTGAAGCGATTCCCGATGGACACTCAGCGATGCCCAGTGACCGTGCAGAGTTGTGAGTTAATTATTATTAAATACAATAACAAGAATAATAAAATTATAAAATTATTTATTGTTGAAAGAGGATACGCAGGTAGAATCAAACTTGACGTCGGTTGAGATTTTCGTTCACCGATGAAACATAATCGATCATATTTCAAGACGCCTACGTTGAAGAACTCGTGAATCTCACCTGGTTCAAGAAAGGCGACGACTTTCCGCTGGGTCAGTTATTAATTATTAATTAGTCTAATCAGTTAATTAATTATTTATCTTATTTAGGTGTCAACGCGGACATCCGTCTGAACGACATGGTGATCACGAAGAAGGAGTACGAAGTGTGCTCGAATCCGTATCCGATGTTCAGAGGACAGGGTTTGTTGTTGTTTTGTTTTTATTGTTATTGTTGTTTTTGTTGTTAAAGTGAAAATGATAACAAAAAGGGGTGATGGTGAGACTCAGTAGCTCAGTGAAGAGAGATCTATGTAATGCGAAGGGAGATATAGAGTGACTAGCGAGGCGATCGCATCCGCCTCATTGGCTCAGTGGCAGAGCGTCTGTCTAGTAAACAGAAGGTCGCTGGTTCGATTCCAGCATGAGGCACCAACCTTTTTGCCTTTTCATAATCACCTATTTAATTATTACTTTGACGTTTTGCCGGTCAGACAGTGCTAGAGAGCATGGGAAATTGAGAGAGTCAGACAGTTTATTAATCGAAATTGCAGCCCGTTGGAGCTGCATTCGTGCCTACATCGTTATGAGGCGCCTAGTGCTCTTCCACATCATCCAGACCTACATCCCGACTGGTGAATTTTTCGTTTTTTGGTTCTTATTTTTCCCACAGGTTTTATCTTCTCTATTAACTATTCTCGTACGACTGTGCTTTCGAGGGCATCGTGAAACATATTTTTTTGGAAACTGAATGTCAAATTAATAAATTACAGGCATGCTTGTGGTTATCTCGTGGATGTCCTTCTGGTTGGATCCGAGGGCCTCGCCGGCCAGGTTTGAAAATCATTTTCGAAAATCATTTCGAATCTATTTTTCACACTTGATTCAGCTACGTTTCAAGCATAGTACGAAAGTCTCATAATATACCTATAGTTGATAGCTTGACAACTTTTATCTTGAAATATTTATTTAATTTTTTGACTAGCGTTAGAGCACGTCAAATGAAGAGAGTGTAAACCGGAAGTGAAACCGGAAGTGACAATCCTCACGACTTCAGAATCTCCCTGACGATCACCTCCCTTCTAACCTTGACGACGATGAGCAACGGTGCGAGGCAGGATCTGCCGCAGGTGAGGATAATGACTCTCTTCATTCTGCACGCTCTCTGGCCTCTCTGACCGGCGAGAGAATACGCGAAATGAAGAGACTATTTCTTGCGAAGCCATCTCTAGTGACTATGATGTTGTAGCTAAAGAGCGAAATTGCTTTGCGTAGATAGGGTATGTTTCAAGGGGAATATACATGCTCATTTAGAGGCAGAAAGTTGTTCGCAGATCGTTATGTTTGAAGAAAAAACTAAGTGCATCAGGAGAAATAATTAAATTAGACAAATTCAGGTCAGCTACATCAAGGCCCTGGACATCTGGCTCACGTTCTCACAGGTAAAATAAAATTTTAAAAAATAAAAAATATGAAATAAAGATTTTGTTGACTTCAAATCAGTTGTGTTTCACGAGGTCCGCATCATACTGATAGTCTGAATTCATTTGATTGTCCGTTCTTCTTGAGGTTTCAAAAATACATTACTCTTTTTTGTTCAGGGCCTCATCTTCCTCGTCCTGCTGGAGTACTCCTTCGTCTCTTTCTACATGACGAAACGGTTAGTTTTCGAAATTGCGGGAAAAATAAAAATTCAAATAATTTCGAAAATGCAGATCCTTCGATTGCGTGCATCGACGAGCTTATCAGCACAAGAAGCTGCGACACAGTCAGAGTTTCACGTCGAAGAGTGTGAGTTCAGCATTTTTCTATTTTCGAAACTCTGATCATCGATGTCTAATTTCTCTGAAGAAAATGACAAAATATATACAAATTTGAATATAATTTCCCCTTTTCGAATTCCTTCCACTTTGCTGTTTCAGTGTTTCATTCTTGCAGGATGATGAACGACCCGAGGGGACGCAGGCCCAAAACATCGAGGAGATCCCCTTCCGAGTTTGTTTTCGTGTTATTGTTTTGACGCTATTTTGACCCACCCCCACCCTCTGTAGTTACCCCTTCTCAAAGGTTGCGGTGCTTCTCTCCACTGTAAATCCCCTGAATAGTTTGGTCCCCCGGGATGGTGTACCTACCGTATCCTCCGCTAACATCCTTGGGTGCATTTTCCCAAACCTCGTACCTTTGCACACCACGGTGTTCCAGAAGCGTCCTTCCTCGGAGTACGACGAGATGCTGCAGCCGCCGACGATACACCTCAACGGCGTCAAGCACCGCACACCGCAGCTGCCCCAGTCCAACGGCCACGCGCCCTTCTCCCTCTCCCAGGGACTCTCCAAGTGCGCCAACAACGCCGCGGTAATGATCCTTCCCTTGCGTACTTTTGGTGTCTGATCTTTCCCCGATGTCTTCTCGATCTCTGTCCTGTCTTTCCCTCCACGACACCCTCCCGATATTGATTTTCTCACACATCTTCTTACCGTACTCTTACCGTAATCGTCAGAATCAGAAAGATATTGTATCATTATAACCGCTTTCTGTGCTCAAAATCCCTCAAAAGCGCTGTCAGAACATAGACTAGATAGAGAGGGATCAATATGTTCCAACACACCACGCAAAAGAGTACGGTAGCGCGTGTCTTACTCACACTCTGCGTGTCGCTTATGACGACGTTTCCCAAACGTCGCCCATTTGGCTACCGTAATTGTGTGTGGCACACCATCACAGGTTTTACTTCGATCCACCGGCTTCGAGCGCGAATTTATTCGTCGACATTCATGGGTCGAACGGGAAGAGGAGACGGCGGTAAGACTGTGACGACCCCTTGCGTGGTGTGGTTCGTGGTGTATCTGGTGGCGACGTTTCTCAAACGTCGTCGTAGCACACTTCGGCATGGATACTGTACCGGGTAAGCATGAGTGTATTTTCGTTCGAGTTTCGAACAATCTGTGCATGTCCGTTTTGTCCCTTATTTTCATATTTTCAATCTCACACGCATGTAATGCAAGTTTTTCGATTTTTTTGAGATTTTTGGCGCGAAATTCAAATATTTGAATTAAGGCGTTGATGTCGGCTACTCCGCACGCCGCCGCACACATCTACAACAAGTTCGACTTCACGAAACCTTGTCAGAAGTGCAGTCTGAACAATGAGAGGATTGCGAAAAGGATTGATCATTGTGGGTTTGCATTGTATTTTTACAAGAGAGCGAGGCTCATAATGATACTGCTGGACATTAGAATGTTTGTATTGCTTGTGAAACTTACCACAACTAGTTCAAGTTGATCAAGCTCTGGAGCGCTCAAAAAAACGAAAAAGATGGTGGGGTGAGGGCAACCTCAACAATTCCTGAAAAGTTATGAATTATTATTTTTTCATATTTCCGACTGCATCATGGTTCAATTGAGATTACTGTCATGCTCAGATCATATACGGTGCCTGAAACATGTCTGAACTTGAAATAGTAGACTAAAAATGAAGCATTCCAGACAGCCGAATGATCTTCCCTACAGTCTTCATTCTCTTCTGCTCCATCTACTGGGCGTACTACACCTACACCGAGGACTCCATGGAGACCGTCTGATGGTGTCACCCATTCTGCCTTTTCGTATTGCTCGCCCAACTTTAGCCCCCGCTACACCACAAGTATCCTTATCCTTCTCAAGAGCTGTGAACCAAATGTGATTTCTCGTTACTGGTACTGCACTGAACTTGCGCAATGTATCCATCTTTTACTGTTTATCCGATAAATTACGTATTTAAAAATATTTACATTCGATTAAAGCCCAATATCTATTAAAATGAAATTGATTTTCTTCTTCATCGTCTCCCCTCCTCCTCCCCTCATTCGCTCTCCTTGCTCTCCTCCCGAGTGGTCCCCCCCTCCTCCCTCCTCATCATGGACCCTCCCGTCGAAGATTTCCTCGTTGAACAGATGGCCGGAGGATATCGAACTGTTACGGTAAGGGTACTGTAGTGTGTCACTCTACCACCTACCGTAACCTACCGTACTCCTTTCAGACTCGCGACGAGTTCACAGGCAAGGAAGTAATCGTCGTTCGAGGGGCGGAATCGATCGAAGGTGCGGAGAAAGATAGTAGAAGATCACCTGAAGAAGTACCAGAGATCAAAGATCAAGGATCAGAGATCAAAGATCACCATTCGAAGTAGCCTCGTCCCCTACAGTACCCCTCCCTTTCCTCAATCACAACCCATTATATCTCAGATGTATTCCCCGATTGGATAAAGCAATCGAGGTTGGACGACCACTACTACATTCCATTTGATTTGGTGAGAGGGAGGATTACGGTAGATGTGGATCAACAACTGACTGGAAGGATTACCGTAGCTCCGATCGATAACTGATTGACTACCGTACCCATTCCAGAACATGCCTCAAACTCTTCCCAAGCGCCCGTCGCTCGCTGAGGCATACGCCCTCGACCCGCCCATCAGCGAGGTATACGGTAGATTACGGTAGTTGGATCGAGAACTAATGATTACTGTATCCGGACTTCAGCAACCCTATCCCTTGATTACAGTACGGCAAGCTGACGGCGCAAGTGTTCGCGCGCCATCTCCAGTCGAGAGGTCGAGACTCCGCCCCTTTTCCTTGAAGCCACGCCCCTTTTCAGGAGTCGCTCACAAGGGCATAATCTCGATCTACTCTTCGCCCACTCTCGCTTGTCTCCAGACGGCCCATGAAATCTACAGTTATCTGAGGTAATCGATAATCGACTACCGTACCCCAATCTTCCCCTTGAGACCCCGCTGCAATGCGATTCGCATCGATTCGGGACTCTCGGCGGACTGTCGTGGATTCGATTACTGGCTGAAGGAGCCGGCGATTAGGAAGCTCGGCTACTTTGTCGACTGGAACTATAAGTGCGTGGTGTAGAAGGGTGGTGTGGTGGTGTCATTTCCTAAACCTCGCCTGTCGCAGATCTCAACAACGAGCGGAGCGATCGGAGACGATCTTCACTGTGGAAGAAAGAGTGATTGAGACTGTGAGAGGAATCGAAGTCGACCAGGACAGACACTGTGGTGAGGAGGGATGCTGTATCCGAGGGTACAGGGATACTGTATCAGAGACTACAGTAAGGGTGGTGTGGTGGTGTACTGTATCAGAGACTACAGTACCCCGATCTGCCGTAACCTCATCTACCGTAATCCCTACAGTAATCCTCTTTCAGTAGTACTCGTCACTGATGCTCTCGCTCTTTCGATGATCAACAGACGAGTGAGAAGACTGCCGATCCATTTCACTGAGGATATATTCACTGAGAAGGTGAGGGTGATCTTTGATCTCTGATCTCTGATCTCCTCTTCTCTATTCAGATTCGGGCTGATGCCGTCGTCCCTCCCAATTCCTCGCTTGTTTTCCTCCCGGATTGTGTGAGTTTCATGGGTTTTTCAGAGTTCAAAGATCAAACAGACGTTTTAATTTCGAAAACAATGTCTCATTCTTGCAGGGATTCCATCAATTTCTCCCCCGTCACCTCCAACCTCTCACTGATTCCTCGGGCGCACTCAGAGTGGATCTCGATGATGGAGTCGATTTCTCGCGTGCCGGATGAGCAGAACCGGAGATTGGGAGACGAAAGCCGGCCCGGTTTTAGTCTCTTGGTTTTGATATTCGATATCGCGTAAAAGATAAAACCGGTTGTGAATTAAATCCCTTTGCCATCACTATGAAATTGTTCATTCGGTTACCTTGCCTCTCTCCCCTCTTGCAGTTTTCTGTTCGCCCTCTTTGCGCGTTACTTGTTCTTCCTTTTTCGGTGTTACACCTCTGTTCTTTCCTTTTTCGCTACTCTAACTCTTTCAAGTGTCATTACCTCATTCACTCGTTCACAACCCTTGAACTAAACCTCCTGTTTCGCTAACCTGCCAGCTAACAAGTCAAACAAGTCTGTCTATCTAGGGTAGTCAACATTTGACGGCAATAACTCCGCGTAGCATTGAAGCGTTTACTGTTGAGGGATTCATAAATTCTATTGATTCGATTGTTGTGCATTTTTATACATACTCTTTTATCTAAAAAAACCAAACCCTTTACAGAGTATCCGATCTACACTCGGCACCACATCTCATTGTTATGAGAAGATCGAACAGAACGCAAAAGTAAGTGCTCATTTGGCTTATTATTTGACATCAACAACCACTTATCATGCATTTTTTCAGGTATTCAACCACTTTTCACGACAAACTCGCATCATTCCAGGCTCGATTGGAAACTAATAGCAATGATGGAAGAAGAGGGCGTGGCTTCTTCAAAAGACCATCTAGATACTAAAGAAATATGAGAAGGAGATCGTTCTCATGGAAAACATCTTTCCAACCCAGTCGTTCCCACATATTCATAAGTCAATATATTTTTCACACAGTCTATTCTTAATTGTAAAAAGCTAGAGTAAATTTGCTACGGAACGTTATTGATACGAACACAGTTTATGACACATGCACCAAAACACAAAAATTAAGATAAATAATAGATTGCCCTTGAAATGAGAAATTCTATGAAGATCATATCATATTACAATGAGAAGGGAAAGCAATGTAGCAACATTCACTGGAGTAATTTCTTCTTGAGAATGATGAAGAGTTTGCTCCACAGTCGAGTTATCCTTTCTTTCAACGCCACTAGGAACGAGGCAACAGCAATCAGAAGGAATTACGATGAAAAATAATTCAAAGAGACATTTTCCTTTTCAAAATAGACCCGACTTTGTCAAAGAATCTACTTATCCTCCCTTTCGACACCACTAGGAAGGAGGTAACTGCAATGAGAAGGAAGATAATCGGTAGCCAGAAGAGAAGAAGAGGCACGTAGATGCCGCCGAGCTGAAACGTAGTTGTTCTCTCTAATAGAGTCTAATACTAATAACCGACAACCGAATTTTAAAAAAGGAACAAAGAAGCAGTAATCCTTTTAAAACATTTTTGATCCCAAGGCAATAACCTTTTCATACGAGAGACGCTACTCCTTCTGATCAGCAAAATAGGGGGGAGAGGCATCCCACATCTTTTAATTTATTCGAAGAGTTTGGGAAATACAGAGTTCTCACTTCATTCATCTTCACAATATTCCCGGCATGCACACAGACTGTAGCAACCACTCTGGATTCCTTTTCCCGGACTTCTCTTAATTCATTTGAATGACTCACCCTGATCATCCGCATGATATCCTCGTGCATCCTCACTTCGGCATGTACCCAGAAGGTGGGCGCGAGCGAGTTGGGAAGGGAGGAGGATTGACTGAAAGAAGACTGTGTGAAACGATCTCTCTCTTTTTTTGGCAACATGGTCATTGACATTTTTTGTACTTTGTCAGCTGGTTATTGGTGGGATCTCAGCTGGGTTGCATAGGGCAACATACACCGTATAACATAAAGGTATGGCTAAAAGATGGTTGGCGTTTTTCATTTGTTCTGTTCCTGATATCATTTCAATTTTACCGCGCAAGTTGGAAGTCGGCGGAAAGGATGGCTCAAGATCATTAACCTTGAAACCACGAATGTCGTTGCAATTCGTCATTCGTTGCAATGTGGTCACGCTTTCAACGTCTTCTCGTGTGCAATGTTCTCGTCTCTCCATTTTGCATGATCTCTCACCAGTTAGAGAAGCGAGAGTGCATGTGGAATGGAGAACTCTCACTACCTAACATCGCCTATCGCTCTCGCGTACGGTAAGGGACGAAATTGCGCGCGTGATTGCTACGTACTGCTATAAAAGAGTTAAGCAAATGCTATGATTCCACCTCTTTCAATCATCCCTCATACACAGTGTTCACATCTCGAGCGATAAAAATTGCTTTTGTTCATTTTTTTAAATCGCCAAAATTTCAGAAATGTCGATGCTCGCTCAATCCGTCGTCACTCTCTACGTTGTCCTCTCGCTACTGGCCGTCGTGGCGAGCGCAGTCTTTGAACAAGCGGTAATATATTAATTGTAAAAAAGTGGGATCCAGAGTCAAACTGCTGGGGTTCACTTTTAAAATATAACAATTTTAAAAATATATTTTAATGCTTGTGAAGTAATTATTTCAGGGACGACGCAAGTGAACCCTACTCAGCCCTACAGCTTGGAACCAAGATCACGCATTGTTTTGTGCATTTCAAAGAATAAAACGTTTCTTTACAATCGAATGAATGACTTTACATTTTAAAATCAAATTGAAAAATTGAAAACCAACGTCATCCTCCCTCTGGTGAACACGAAGTTGAGCTGGATGCGGAAGTGCACGGTGACAACGGAGCCCATCGACTGAATGACTGATATCTCCTCAGTCTGACTCTCTCCATTCCGCACGCTCTCTCGCCTTCTCTATCCGGAGAGAGCATGGCAATTGGATAAGCTCGAAAATAAATAAATTGTTTTAGTACGACAACTCGCTCAACTCGAATCAAATCTAATGAGTTCGAAGCATTTTATTATTGACTTTTGAAACACAACTAGAACTAAATATTAGAAAAGAAAAGTCAGAACCAACCGGATTGACGACCCACTCGATCGGCTGATGCGTGGCCTCATCAGGGTGCTGACCGATGTATTGCGAGCTGAAGAAATTGTTGTTTATTATTATTATTATTATTATTATTATTATTATTAAATATTGAAAATGTTGCAAAAATGATGACGAAACACACCTAACTCCCTGCGGTGCCCACAGCATGTGGGGAGGCGAGAGCAGCGCGAGAAGAGGGTTCTCTTCGAGGAGGCCTGTAGCTTTATTTATTATTATTTATTATTTGTTATTTATAAAACCCATTCGAAAAAAATATATAAGTAAAAATAAACAAAAGACCTGTACCTTTTATTTATTATTACTTATTACTTATTATTGTTGCCTTCGGAAAAGAGCACGTGCTCTAAAGGAAGGTAAATCGACAACCCTATTACGAACAAAAAGTAGCGCAACTCACCAGGTATTATGCGCTCCGGAAAGAATCCTGGCGGAGTTAGTGCCTTCTCAGTTCTGTTGCAGCATCGATTGCACATGTTCTGCCCTTAAATGAGTTACTGGTTGTGTTTCAAAAATTAGTCAAATTCAAAATTCAATGAAATTTCTTGATAAGCAACCATCATTTCTCTTCAAAACTAATAAACTAATTTACGTTCAGAGCAATCGACGCTCGCACAGCTCGTGCCATTCCGATTATGCGTATGGTCCTCGATGCACGTGGGCCAGGTCGGGAAGTAGTCCTGAGATAAGTCTAGTTCATTTCATCATAACACCTGACAACAAAGTTGCTAGTGTTGCCAACATTCGCATCTTCATTTTAGTTGCTCTCTCGTCGTTCCGACTAGTGAGAGAGCACGCGAAATGAAGAGGCGAACTCTTCATTTTGACAATCCCAAAGCAACTCACCACTCCCCGATTCTCCACCATCACTCCTCTAATTATCCTATTGCTCGTATCATACTGATCCCTGTCGATTCGATACACGAAAGTGGGCACGGAATCATGAGTCGTCGCTTCGTGAAATGTGAGTTCGAAGGATCTGTAATCGTCTGGTGTGATCTCAGTGTAGCCGGTGAGAGAACGGGAAGGGGTAGGTTTCACGGAAGGTGTTTATCGCGTGTGTGAGACGTTTCGGGGTAGAATCCCCATCATCAGTCAGTCATACGTAAAAAAATCATACAAATTAGTATTTATTCGTAATGTCGCCCAACGTCCTATCGCAGTCGTCATTTCGTTAAAAATAAGTTTGAATTTTCTGTAATCGTTCTATCATCTCGATTTTTTCGTAAACATGATGAATTCTATTTGCTTTTAGGCTGAGCAAGAGATTATGAGGAAGTCAGAAGTTTTTTTTGTTGACCTCTGACCATCGTCTGATTGCACTCTTTAGTCACGTGTAGAGTTCGAAATACGGGTAATCGTCTCTTCATTTCACGCACTCTCTCACCGGTCAGAGTGGCGAGAGTGTGTGCAAAATGAAGAGACGGCGACCCGTATTTCGAACTCTAGTCACGTGGGGTGACGTTATTGATAACGACTGATAACGAACACATTGTATGCACAATCGCAGGAAGTAAGACGGAGTTGAAAAAAAAGTTATCACTCACCTTCCCAAATACGATACGAAAACGTGCAGTTTGTCTTTGGGCTTGAGAAACTGTTGATTGAAACCTCCGTCTGGAAAAAATGTTGAGAGAATGTGTTTCAACAAATCATCAAAATCAGATTGTGTCTAAATGTGAGCTTTTCTAGGCGGTGAAAGTTCATTAAAAATAAAAATCGTTTTTGTCTCATTCTTCATTTCCTTACATATCCGTTTTATTCAAAATAGACTAGCATGTTCTACTACATAGTTCCTGCTAAATCCTCACCATTGCACTCCTGCAGTGCCGTCTCTCCCATGTAGAAATCGGGCGTTCGCTTGCCTCCATAAGATATTATCTTGGTGACATCATTGATGCTCCCTTTCCCGGTCTGGACACGGAACTCGGGCTCGACCGTGTCGTTGAACTAGAATAGTTTATTCTAGTTCAAATGCAACACCTGAAGAGTTGCGACCTATCCTCATCTGAGCTTTAGCGCCTGATATGAATAAATTATTATTATTGTTAGGTTATAACAATTCAAAAATCTTGAAGTGGTAATAGCGATTTTGATGAATTTCCGTGCTGCGACAAAGAAACCTGTACATTATGCGGGATTCATAGTCGACAAAAGCAAATCACTCTCTTCATTCTCCACACTCTCTCCTCTCTGACCGGTGAGAGAGTACGCGAAATGAAGAGACGATTTCTTGCGAAGCCACCCCTAAAACAAATAAAAATGACGCACGCAAGCCAATAATCCAGCTTTCTGACATTCTGGAATCTTGATGCCAAAGACGACTCCGTTGTTGAGCTTGGCCAGTAACTGCGATTGGTTTGATTTTTTTGATTTTATTATTAGAGGCTACAAAAGCGAAGCGCATCATTCCTCACAGCACCAATAAGAAATAGATAGTTGGGTGAAACATATTTCAATCAGCATTCAGAAATAAAACCTTAACAATCTGCGAAGTCTGCAGATCGACGATGGGGTCGTTGAAGGAGTTGAAGAGCAGACCGCCGGCTGAGACTAGTCTGAGAATGGTATTTGATCTCTGAACAGTTCGTTCTCTATACAGAACTAGGTTAGAGGCTCAATGTAATGGCTAAAAATTAATAAATTGAGTGAATAACTCACTGTATCGGTCCAGATCCCGTAATCAGCGTACAGATATCGAAGATTGTCGCTATCAAAGGAGGGAAGTCCTTGCGACCACTGATCGATGCGATTCCCTGCATTGTTTTTTTCTTGAATTATTGGATAAATATTAATTTTATTAAGTTAATTAATTAATTAATAAAACCAGAACTGACAGCATAGGGAACATTGGGAACGAAGTAGAGATCACTCTCAGTGCAGGATGGACAAGATAGTGAGCTGTTAAAGTGCCAGAAGCGACGATTGCGATAGCTGGCATGGAAAAAATTATCGACATTTTACACCAAGCAGTGCCCATGAATTGATGTTTCTGTAGCAGTTTGAATACACAGTGGAAAAATATTCGGAAAAACAATTAAAGAGTCGACGATTGCGATAGCTGGAATAGAATAATCTATTAATTTTTTTAAACCTACTAATACTAACCTACTAACCATCATTGTTTCTGGGCAAAGCACTGTATGTGAAGTTGGAGTGATACATATTTATAAAAAAAGGAACGACTATTTCGAGTTTTAGGCGAAATTATAGATTATTAAGTCTTTTCTTAAAAACTAACCACACAACATCAGTGTTTCTGTGCAAAGTACTGCATGTGAAGTTGGAGTGAAACATATTTAATCTACGAATAGGAAAAAATATACCAACCTCACTTCCCTGCCATCGCTTGACCACGTTAGGTTCTCTTTGCGCTCACTGCCTCTGAAATTCTACATCTAGTGCCGATTGAGAATGAGATAATTTCGAAAATAAACCTTAGAAAATCAATAAAAGCTCACACATAAACGTAAGGACCGTGCTCCAGCAGCCGTGGAACAGCGCCCTCGTAGACAACCTGGAATTAGCTATTATGATTGTCTTTAATGTTTTTTTAAAATAACAATAACAACCTCATCCGGATTGGTTATGTTCCACATGTAGAACTGGTGCAGGGTATCAGCCGGGTAGCTCGCCCAGTACCCAGTGACTAGTGGCAATGAACCGTCCTCGTTTGGGCTACAAATACAATTTTTAGTGATAGATAAATGGAGGCTTACCGTAATCGAAATAACTCCGCTAGTATTCTCGGATATGCTACGACTTTGAAGACTAGAAGAGCTACGAGGATGATTATTGATGGGATAGTAACAATGTAGAGAAGTATCCGTCGAGATCTTGAATATGAGACCTCGTTCATCTCTTACAGTACGTTCTGTTATGGTACAGAGTGTCTCCATCATCTGGATCTTTTCTTTTATCACTCGAGGGAAGGAAGTAGATAGATTGGGGTTTTCTCTGATCGATTAGACAGTAGGTCTTTCGATGAGAGTCAGAGATTCAACTCCTCTTTGTGAGATGGTGAGAGGACGGTGTTCTTTTTTGAACGAAAGAGCAGGCAAGATGAAGAGAGCACGACCCTAACACCTCTATTTCCGTACGAGGGAGGGATCGGTCTCATGTTATTCTTTAGTGAGACATAATGCGTAACATGGAGAGTTGGTCGGCAGAAAATAGGGAGGGGTCAGTGCGGTACGTACTTGGCTCCAGGTGATGGCTGTGTACAGAACAGTGAGTACGATAAGAAGGGAACGGTTGTTTTTGGAGTGTTCGGAAATGAAAAAATGGGAACGTTGAAGGGTTTGAAGGAGTCGAATTTCTGATTACGTTGACCATTTTCATCTTGAAAGAAGCTCCAGGTACAGTACAGTACGGTGTGAACGATAAGGAGGGGACAGGGGGAAGGTTGTTTTGGAGTGTTCGAGAAGGAAAAAGAACGTTGAGGGGTCTCCTTCACAAGTACTATCTATGATAGTATGGGGAGCATTCTCATCAAGATAGGTTGTTTTGCGAACGTGTGATGTACGGGAAAGGACCAAAGTAGATCACTGAACTGAATTCTTGTTAGATAGGTGATTTTGTGAAGCGGGCCGAGTAGGCGGGTATGCAATCAAGCAGTTTGTAGTTAAAGAATGAGTCCCACGAGGTGAAAAGGTGGGCTCCCACGAATGACGTGCAGAATCAATGAAAATACTGTAAGGAAGAGGGTGAGAGAGCGAGAGAGTCAGACAAACAGAGTGCTCCCTCCTCCCCTCTCCCTTCCCTTCTCCCTCTTCCCCCTTCCCTTTGCACCGCGCATCTTGATTTTCCCTGCAGTATCGGAAAAATTAGCGCGCGCATAGCTCGCTTCAAAGTTGAGCTAGAGACTTCAAATTTTGGACTTGCACTAGGATTCAAGGGATAAACATGACTACGCTTCCAGATTGTCTACGAAAAAACTCGTGGGACGGCTTCTTTAAGTATTATTTGCAAATGTTTGCAAATGCACTGCAGAAACGATGGAGTCACGATTTATCTATATCTTACATTGTCGTGAATCGTTCAAGCTCTCGTGTCGCTGTTAATGTCCAAGTCTGCAATTGTTTTATATTTCATATTTCTAGAGACCAAGTTTTTCGCCAACACGCGATCCCTCTCTCACCCTTCACACTCTCTTCACCTGCGGTATCATGATTTGTTATAATTTGTAATTGTAAATGCGTATGAATTCCTCATGTCGTGTGGTCCGTCAAAAATTACAAAATGAATCTCACCAGGAGTCTCATCATTGTCGACGTTGTGTTTTCCTGAACAGTCCTGCAAACAATTATTTCTTGGCTAGCTACCAGATCTGATCAATCACTTCATTATTATTTTTTTTTCCTCTTTTTTTGCTGCCTTATGTGACAACGACGTCAATATAACTACTATTCTTCCATTTTCAAGACGGAGAAGGACGACGTGAATCTACTGCATTCAGTCGAAACAGTAACTTACATCACCGATCTCCTTCATTTGCTCCGGGTGCACCTCTCGGTTCTCGTCTTTAATCACTGGAAAAACAATTTAAAAAAACATTTTTTAAAATTTTTTTGAGCGTCAGTAAAAGCGAACTAAGACAGGTAATGTTCTTAGCAATATGCCATAGCTCCAGAAAAGCTACCATACTCGAGAGTCGATCAAAAAAGCAAAAAAATCAATAAATCAATGAAAATAATATAAATCAGCTCACCTTTTTGACCGCAATTTGGGAGGGTCTGCAAAAGAAACATTGTTGCTACGAAAATGAAAGAGTAACAACAAAAAAAGAATTTTGTAGAGATGAAAAAGCGTGTGATCGGAAGGTTTCTCAGAGAGTGTGACACAACGATTTCTGCACCAGCAGCCAACAGTACGTACCGGTGCATCGGCTTCGGCTTCAAGAGCGAGTGCAGAGACGAGAAGCACGAGACAGAAGAAGACTGATGACGTCATCGTCTTCAGTTGAGCAACTGAAAAAAGGCCCCGTACTCCTACGGTAATACTGCCGTACTCCACTACCGTAACCTGAGGTATCATACTCCACTAAAATAATGAATTGGCGCATACCAGAGGGGTGGAGTAGATGTATGTAGTGGAAGTGTTTTCCGCTTCCGGACAACCTCGATTTTATAGTGAGACAGGCATCTGGAGACATAGGTCGCATCTGACTCCGCCCTCCACGATACTTCTGTGACTTCCCTGTCAGAGTGGAAGATAGAGCGTGCAGAATTGAGAGAGAACAAGATATTGATAAAACTAGGAACTGTCAACAGTTGTTGAAACAAGGATCGCCCGCCATATGCGGAAGTTATAATATTCAAATTTGGGGTGAATTCACAGGCACAACAACTGTAGTGGCAAATAAGCCGTGTCACGGCCGAGTTGTGATAACAATTCGAGAAATAGAGATCAGTGTGAATGGAATTGAAAGTTTGTTCTCATTCCTATCCGTGCAGAATGCCGAGCATTTATTGAACCGTAATTCGCAAAAAAACAAAGACTGTGTGAAAGAATGACACAATGGCATTTAAAGGAGGACAAAACTCAATATTTTCTGGGCAATTCTGACCACGTGGTTAGGTCGGGCACTTGAAGTACAGGAGACATTCGAAAACTAGAACGTTCTACCTTTATTATGAAGCGAGAAAAGCGCGCTCAAAGTTTCTACATGGCACAGGCAACTTCAAGATGCGCGGTGTAAAGAGAGGGCAGAGACGCAGAGATGGGAAGAGGGTGGGAGAGAGGAGGGGACTCTAGTGTACTCTGCCGCTCTCACCCGCTTCCCTTCCCTCTTCCCTCCCCACAGTATCTCGCCCTGATCGCACAGGGAATTGGCTCTTCCAATGTTGGAGTTTCGTCCTCCTTTAATTAATTACATTTCTATCTAAATGTGATGAGCCTCTGCATCAATCGTTATCTCTGTATGGATAGGAACTCGTCGTCGAATTCTGATTCTCGACGCTGGTTTGTCGTTGGGATTCGGGCAGGCAATCCTAGTGATCCAATCCAGAGCAATTACTGATAGAGAGATGAAAGCAATGAGAAGCAGAGCGAAGATGCCCAGATTGAAGAAGAGCGGGAGGTAGAGACCGCCCAGCTGAAGTTATTGTTGTTATTGTTATTGTTATTGTTGTCGTTATTATTGTTGTTGTTATTATTGCTCACCTTGATCAACCTCATAATATCCTCGTGCATCTGCACCTCGAGATGCATCCACATGATGGGCGCCATCGCGTTGGGCAGGGACGAGGATTGACTGAAATGTTGTTGTTGTTGTTGTTGTTGTTGTTGTTGTTTTGTTCTATTTTGAGACAACTCACGTCAATGGTCCATTCCAAATCGGTATATTGAACTGCACTCGGGCGTGGGCGTGAACGAGATTGCCGATTGTCTGCAAATGTTTATTATTGAACCCAATAACTATCCTGGGAAAAATTGAAAAAATAATAGAAATATGCTTCACCCCTGCGTCAAATGCGATGCACTAGTAGTAGAGCGATTTTAGGTTCCTTTCTCGAAAAAACAAACAAAAAACATCAAAAAATATACAAAAAGCGTACCGGATTGATCTGCCAGTCGACCGGGCGGTGCAGCTCCTCGTCAGGGTTAATTCCAGTATAGATTGAGCTGAGAATTAATTATTTTATATTTTTTTATTGTTTTTTATTTATTATTTCCTCACCTAACTTCCTCGGGCGCCCACAACATGTGCGGGGGAGACACGAAGACCGGTGCGGGCAGTTTGTCGCGACGTCCTGAGATGAAAATAACTTCACTATATCACGGCTCTCACCTAAGGATCGACTCGGCTTGGTTGAGTCTTGTCAGCGTGCCATTTTTCGATGACGGGTTTTCAACGTTTTCGGGCCCCTCCAGACCCCTCAAGCCTCCCTGTGAACGGAATAGTGCTAGAGATCATTCTCGGCCAAGCTGCAGCATCGGTTAGGTGCAGCCTTCCAACTTTGAGGCTATTTTTCTCCCATTCAACGACTTCTCTGAAAAAACTTTTCTTCGTGAGCTATAGCTATTTTTCGATGCTCTATCGACGCACATCGGGCGATTGTCGATATTTTGCTTTTTAACGCTGTTATAAGCGTTCGAGCTTTATTGAGAAATCTGAAACAAAAACTACGATTTTTCTTGCATACGTTTGTAGAGCTGGTCACGACGATTCGAATGATAGGTTTGCGCCCTCATACGGAGGGGCCTGAGTTGGTTTCCATACCGGATTATTATTTTTGAAGATTTGAGGAATTTTTTCAACAGTCCCTCTCCGCTTCATTCCGTGCTTTCGCGCGCAATGACCCGGTCACATTTTTGAGAAATCATATTATGTTTCATTAGTCCTTAAAGACTCTACATTCTTTAACAAACATAACACGTATTGAGTAGATAGGACCGGGTCATTGCGCGCGAAAACACGTAATGAAGCGGTGAGGGACTGTTGAAAAAAATCTTCAAATGTTCAAAAATAGTAATCCGGTATGGAACCCAACTCAGGCCCCTCCGTATGAGGGCGCAAACCTATCATTCGAATCGTCGTGACCAGCGCTACAAACGTATGCAAGA
>LS533477.1:44453-58655 GCA_900490775.1 Pristionchus maxplancki
TAGCTCACGAAGAAAAGTTTTTTCAGGGAAGTCGTTGAATGGGAGAAAAATAGCCTCAAAGTTGGAAGGCTGCACCTAACCGATGCTGCAGCTTTGCCGAGAATGATCTCTAGCACTATTCCGTTCACAGGGAGGCTTGAGGGGTCTGGAGGGGCCCGAAAACGTTGAAAACCCGTCATCGAAAAATGGCACGCTGACAGATTCTGATCGAACCTTAGGTGAGAGGCGTGATATCTATTAAACATGAGCAAAAGCACTGAGAAATGGATTTTTTAAATTGCTTTGAGCTCACCAGGAAAGACCCTCATGTGGTAGAACCCGGGAGGAGTGAAGACAGTGTCCTTGTAGTGGGAGCCGTTGCAGCAGTTGTTGCAGAGGTTCTGCTCTGTAATTTTTACCACTTCAGTTATGTTTCACCAGCACATCGTATTTGAATAACGCAGTACTTCTTCGATAGTTGCTACCGTCGGTATACAATAAAGTGATAAGTACATCTAGTGTAATCAACTCCGTTGCAAAATATTTTTTACTAAAATTTTCATATGCTCTAGCGGCGCATCGTATTTAACAATTTGCTCATATTTGTATCACACATCTTGGACAAATAAACACGTTCGCGCAGTCAACCTTACAATTAGCCGATTATTTTTCGTTCTACTTCAGTTATGTTTCATCGGCACGACATATTTGAATAACGCAGTACTTCTTCGATAGTTGCTACCGTCGATATTCAAAAAGTTATAAATACCTTTCGTGCAATCAGCCTCTGCACATCATGCACGTTTTTATCTCAACGTTTTATATGTTTCACCGGCACAGCAAAAAATGCAACCGCGCGATTGTTACTGGTTTTATCGTTGAATTAATAAAATCTAATACCTTTCGTGCAATCCACTTCAACACAAATTGTGTTGTTCGAGTCGAAATGATGATCCGCGGGACAAGCAGGCCACGTGGGAAAGTAGTCCTGGAATGAGACCGATAATGTCATTGTTGTCGAAAACATACACATCATTTTCGAAAACAAAAACAAAAACAACTCACAATTCCCTCCTCATTCTCATAGCGCATTCCTCGATTCTTCTCCGAGTTCGTATCGTATTCTTCTTTGTTGATTCGATAGACGTTGACGGGCACGGAGTCATAGGCACTCGCTTCGTGAAATGAGAGATCGAAGGACCTGGAGATGTTGTTGTTGTTGTTTTCCATTATAAAATAACAATAACATGTAAATATTATTAATATGGGATTTATGCTCACCGTCCCACATACGAGACGAACATGCGTATTCTGTCTTCCGGGCTGAGAAACTGCTTGTTCAGAGCTCCTTCTGAATTGGGTTGAATATCGAACAATATTATTTTCTCTCCAATTCTTTTCCTATCTTTGCGTGTGTGAGAGTGCGTGAAATAGAGAGAGTCAGCAGGATTACGATAGATGAAAGAAGTGAAGTTACCATTATTGCACTTCTGCAAGTTATCTCCGATTGGCCAATCGGTCGATTGATGACCTCCATAAGATATTATTTTAGTGACGTCATCCATGTTCCTCTTCCCGGTCTGGACTGTGTATTCGGGCTCGTGCGTGTTGTTGTACTGAAAGAAAACAGGCGAAATTTCAATAATATCGGAAAATAAGTCAGTACACGATTGCATTGTACTGGGCTAGGGATGGCTTCGCAAGAAATCGTCTCTTCATTTCGCGTGCTCTCTCGCCGGTCAGAGACGCGAGAGAGCGTGCAAAATGGAGAGAGTCATTTCTTGCCAAGCCATCCCTATACTGGGCAGTGTCATTCAGACGCCAATAGGCAATACATGACGATAATATCGCAGCTTCAATTATTGCATCCATGCAATATTTCAAGCAGCTTCAAATATTGCACCCACTACCTTAAGGCCTTCAGGGCGCAATATTTAAAGGCCTCAGAATGAAGACAAAAACTGGCAATATATAAAGTGTCCAAAAGTGCTAAAGGCCTTCGTGGATACGAACACTGGTATTCGTACCTCCTTATATGTAAAAAAATATAACTTTTTGTAGAACAAGCGATGACTTACAAAAGGCAGCAATCCCGCGTGCTCCGGCTTGTCCGGAATGACAGTACCGAATAGGGCACCGCCCAGCATCTTTATCGTCGCCTGAGCATATTTTAATTTATACCGGGATGCGGAGTTTATATCAAAAACATCGGACTAGGTTCGGATTTGATGAACCCCTGAGACTCAAGTCAACTCACTTTTGTGATATTCGAATTCATCAGCGAAACGAGGGGATCGTTGAAGGAGTGGAACAGGATATCGCCGGCGTTCGCTTTTCTGGAAATAAACAAAAAATGATGATCTTTGATCCCTACAACTCACTGAAACGGTCCCGATCCTGTGATTAGCGTGGATAGATCGAGTACGAGTGAGATCAAGGGATGCACCCGTTGCTTTGCCAGGAGGTGGGCGACTCCCTGCACAAATTGATGAAGTTGTAGTGAGTATCACTGGTTTCTTCATATTGAAAACTACGTAACATTGATTTAAGCCAGAGATTCGAGTGAA
This sequence comes from Pristionchus maxplancki, assembly GCA_900490775.1. NCBI lineage: Eukaryota > Metazoa > Nematoda > Chromadorea > Rhabditida > Neodiplogasteridae > Pristionchus > Pristionchus maxplancki. The sequence continues at coordinate 47,000 of LS533477.1, forward strand.
AATTTTACTTCATATGCGATATTGGAAACGACTATTATAGGCATTTTTTTAAGACTCGTATCATTGTATTTGCGCGGTTCCCAATGTATGAAACCCTTGAAACTTATCTGTTCATGCCTAAAAAAAAGAAAAAAAAGGTAAAAGGTAAATGCGGCATCTGTAAAATCGCTTGATGTGGCCGCATTTACCTTTTACCTTTTTTTATTATAGGCATGAACAGATAAGTTTCAAGATTTTCATACATTGGGAACCGCGCAAATACGATGATACGAGTTTTAAAAAATTGAGTTGAAAAATATAAATACTCACTGTATATTGGACATTGGGAACGATGAACTGGTCCGTCTCGGCGCAGTCCTTGCAGGAACGGGACGGACTATAGTGCCAGAAGCGGAGGTTGTGGTAGCTGGAATGAGTAATTATCAGAAAAAAAATTTTTGGAGGCTTAAAAATTTGAGAATGGAAGAAAAAATACTCACCTAACATCCATACCATCCTCAGACCAAGTAAGGTTCTCCTTTCGCTCGTGACCACTGAAATAAAACATTTTCAAGAAATTTTCTGTACCGTTCACACTGTAAGTTTCCAATCTGCACTCAGTTCACTTCGAGTAGTGATCGTATCGTCTAATTCATTTGAGAAAAAGAAGACTCACTCACACATAAACATACGGTCCGTGCTCCTGCAATCGCGGTACAGCGCCATTGTATATTACCTGAAAGTGACTATTTTTCATGGAATTTAATGTTTCAAAAGCCAAATTTGAACCTTACCTCATCAGGATTCGAGATATTCCACAGGTAAAACTTGTACAGCACATCCGCCGGGTAGTTGGCCCAGTACTGCGTCGTGAAGGGCAAGGAACCATCGCTGTTTTGCCTTTAAATATATTTTTTTAATTATTTAAAATTATTAAAATGATACTAATAACTCACCTTAACCGAAACAGTTCAGCAAGCACTCGCGGGAATAGAATGAACTTGGCAATGAGGAGAAAAATGCAGCAGAAAATGGCTGGAACTGTGACTAGAATGAAGGTGAGGCCGCGCTTTCTTGCTGGGGTTCTCAACATTTGTGGGCCTGAAAAATCATTGCTGATTAGCAATTAGGAAGCAAGCATTAGACAGACAATTCATACAGTGAGCAGACGAGAAAAAATAGTGAATATGAGACGTCATTCCTGACCGGACCAACCCCTCCAGCAAATGCATCTCACTAGAGAATGACACGCCGCTCACAGCAGAATGTGCACTTTTCGCAGCCAGCCCGCCGCCCTTTCCCCTCTATTTATCCAATTCCTGTGCGAACATTGTATCTCGAGGGGTCTGCTGAGGGGCGAAAATAGGCGTGCTAGGCATCATTGCAATGTGATCAGTGATAAGATCAGTGTCCTTCAGAAATACTCTCTCTGTTTGCCATGCTCTCTCGCTGCTCTGACCGGTGAGACAGCATTGAGAAACGGAGAGAATATATGAAACGAAGTCATTCGTATTCTTCATTTTACAGACTATAGTTACTGAATCACTTGGTCTCTCCATTTCACATGCTATCTCGCCGGTCAGACCGAGCGAGAGAGCATGCGAAATGGAGAGAGTCACAACACAATGTACTGATATCACCAACTTGCACACACGTGGAGTGTAGAATGTGTACGATAAGAGGGGAATGGGGAAACCCCAAGTGCAGTCGTAGAAAACAAGTCGGGGAATTTCCTTTGATCGTCTCTTAATTGCAGCAGAATAGGCTGCAAATCTGCCTAAACAGTGACGAAATGGCCCGAACAACCCCTGGAGGGGTTTATTTGGTGTGGGGGCCCATAGTGCAATCATAGAAAACAAGTCTGGCAATGTGTCCTAGGGAATCCGTTTGTTTGAAATGTATGATAAAGTTTGGACAATATTTCAATATAATTGCAGTATTTTTATCGGAACCCGTAGGCCTCATTTTCCAGTGGAACGGAAGAGTGGCAAGAATAATGACAAGATAACTTGATGAAGGGGAAAATTGAATATTGAGTCAGACATGGTGAACACCTGAAACAAATTCACTCAGATTAAACGTTATCATTGCACTTACTGTTATCTGGTCCGATATTATGCGCCGGAATTCGAATTGTTAATCGATTCTGAGTTTGAGGTGTTTCTTTCCCGAACACCTTCGTTATCTTATCCAATGTGATCACTGATAGGGAAACGAAAATGACGAGGGTGAGAAGAAGGATTAGGAAGTTGAGCAGATAGGGAATGTAGAGGCCGCCGAGCTGAAAATTCTCTAATTGAACAAATGTTATGAAATGGCATTCGATTGAGTTTCACAATTGTCGTATCTTGACTCAAATACGTATTTTTTGGTGACTCTTTATGGGACGATGGATATCAAAATCAGTCAAGTTAACCTTTCTTCTGATCTTTATTTTACCTCACCTTCACTAAGATTTTAATCTCCTCATGCATGACCACCTCCAGGGTCAACCAGCAGATCGGGGCGACAGCATTAGGTAGGCTGGAAGATTGGCTGGAACAATTTGTTTTGGTTGTGGTTGTCATTGTTGTTATTATTGCTGTTTTTCTTGTTTATTTTTTTAGAAAACTCACGTCAGTGCTCCCTTCCATATCGGTAGATTGAGCTGGACGCTGGCCTTCCCGTACACGGCGGTGCCAAGAGTCTGAATACGATTGTTTTCTAGTGAATATTTTTCAATTTGTTTTTCTTGCCAATCTCTAAATTCAGCCTTTGTGCACATTCCACACTCAAGTCACGAGGCGAGTGCGGAATGAACTCAAACTGATCAGGGATTTCTTTCCATTTGACACTCTCTGGCATTAAGAGAATGTGCAGAATAGGGATGGCTTCGCAAGAAATCGTCTCTTCATTTCGCGTACTCTCTCACCGGTGAGAGAGGTGAGAGAGTGTGCAGAATGAAGATGATCCATTGTTTTCACAATTTTAGTCACGTTCTCGTGTGCGAAATGAACTCAAACTGATCAGTGAGTATTCTTCAACACGTTTTTTTGTGCGGAACGCACTCTAAGGGATCTTGATCATTCGGGGAATCGTCACTTCGAATTTTTAGTGAATGCGAGGGAAACATGACTACAAATAGAAATATTTGTATCCATGAACGGGAGGAGGGTTTTTTTGTAATTTTGATGGAATTGTGAGGACGGAGAAAATGATGGGATACTGAATAAAGTACCGGATTAACAATCCACTCGAGCGGCCGATGAGTGATTTCATCCGGCGACTGACCGGCGTAGATTGAGCTGGAAAATAATATTCATTCATTATTTATTTATTTATTTATTCCGTCAACTTAATACACAAGAAAAATTGCGATAGTGGACCAGAGACGGATGTCCGTCGGCGTCGTCGAATCGAATTGATCCCGAAAAATCTTACCACGGTGATCCTACGGTCCCTATTGATGCTCCACTTGATCATGCGTGGTCTTTGGTGATGTTTATGTATATGTGCCAGCACACCTGACTTTCTAAGGTGCCCACAACATGGAAGAGGAAGGAATGCAGAATTGTCGTCATCCACTTGTTTGGTTTGCTAACGTATTCTGTCCCGACTAGACGCTTGTATTTAATAATTTTTCTGGAAGTTTCCCATCGACTATTGCAATGTCATTGATCAATTGGAGCATCGCTCATGTTTGAAACATATTCTTAACGTCATTTAAGAAGTGATCCTGGGCAGCGCGAATAAAAAGCTGCACAAATGAATTTCCCGAAAGCTCACCTGACTTCCTCTGGAGCCCACAGCATGTGCGGCGGAGAAACGAATATCGGTGCGGGCACCTTGTAGAGACGTCCTGGAGAACTCAAATTATGAAAACAAGTACAATAGCAACAACAACAACAACAACAACAACAACAACAACAACAAATGAAGCTGACCAGGAAACACTCGCATTGCGTAGAATCCGGGAGGTGTGAGAATCGTATCTTCGAAATGCGATCCATTGCAGCATCTATCGCATAGATTTGCCTCTAAAATGACTCTCAAAATGTGTTTCAAATGCGAATGATATTCCGGCTGTTCGTTGGAGCATTAATATATTCGCGTTGCTGTTTCGCAAACAAATAAATTTATTCGTACCTTGTTCGCAATCAATGTTAACGCATCTCGTATCGTTAGGGTTATAAAGGCGATCCTCCTGGCAAGCCGGCCACGTTGGGAAGTAGTCCTAAAACTGGGGTTTACATTCCGGAATTCCGATCGCGAAACTGACGATTCCTTCCTCATTCTCATAGCGCATAGATCGATGCTTCTCGGAATTTGTATCGTATTCTTCTCTGTTTATGTGATAGACATACGCTGGGATGGACTCGAAGGAACTTCTTTCATGAAACTCCATCTCGAATGCTCTGGAATGTAATATTCATTCATTCATTCATTCATTTATTTCCGTTATTATCATTTGCAATAAGATGCGAATAAGAGTTCCAGAAACGGAGGTCCGTCGAATAGATCCTTGCTGTTTGCTTCTTTTTTTGCTATTCAGTTCTCGAGCACAAAATTGGGCACAAGTCAACGTACATCCGACAAATCATATTTATTTTTAATCTTTATTCAAAATTTATTAATAGGCTCACCGTCCGATATACGACACGAACACTCTCAGATTGTCCTCTGGCTGCAGGAATGGCCTGTTCAGTGCTCCTTCTGGAATTAAAAAAAAAAACAACAACAACAACAACAAATGTTCAAAAATACGACCCACCATTGCATTTCTGAATGTCCTGTCCAATATCCCAGTCAGTCTTCTCCAGACCACCGTAGGAGATGATCTTGGAGAGGTCAGCGATGTTATCCTGCCCGGTTCTGACACGGAACTCGGGCTCGTAGGAGTTGTTGTACTGAAATTTTTTGGAAAAATGCTTCACAGTGTTATCAAAAGCAAGAGTGCTCAAGAAAAACGGTTTGCATTCGATTCGTCATGTAAAATAATTAATTGTACTCACATGAGGCAGTATGCCTGGCTCCTTAGGCTGTTCGGGTAGATTAATGCCGAAAATGCTGCCGCCAAGCAGTTTGATTATTGCCTAAAGTTGAAGCATTGAAATGTCACTTCATACTTCTGGACGCGCTAGTTAAAGAAGCAAATGCGGATGGGGATTTGCAAGAAGTGATAACTGATGACCTACCTTGACTAGCTCCGAGTCTTTTAGTGCAACGACAGGGTCGTTGTAGGAGTACAGGAGTAGTTCACCGGCTGAGAGTGACCTGAATACTTCTTACCATATACATTATTTGATCATTGATCTCTCAAACTCACCGATACGGTCCTGATCCGGTAATTAGAGTAATTATATCGATGGCTGTTAATGCGAGTGGATGAGTATTCTTTCCGGCTGCGATGTAAGCTAGTCCCTGAATATATCTAATCGATTTTTGTAATGCAATCGTGTAACTCCTCTACTCATACGAGTCCTAATTATGGTCCTAATGGACATGGCTTTGTTAGCCCTCAAGCACTAGCAAAAGCGAATAAAAAGCTCACAGCATAGACCGAATTCGGATTGATGAATTGATCGGTGTCCCGGCAAGATTCGCATGAGAGCTCCTCGCTATAGTGCCAGTAGCGCAAGTTACGGTAGCTGGAATGGGGTACTGTATTTTAAATGGGTTACGGTAGCTCACCTGACCTCCTTTCCATCGCTAGAAAAGGAGAGGTTCTCCTTGCGCTCGTTACCACTGCAAAATAGGAGCTATTCTGAAAAAAAGAGTAAAGAAACTCACATCCATGTATACGGCCCGCTCTCTTGTATTCGTGGTAGCGCTCCTTCGTAGATTACCTAGAATCGCTTAGTTTTCGAATTGTCTCAGAATATCAGCATCCGAATCTCTCACAATGTATCTACTAATTCTTTCGGTACGGCAACGAAGTAATCAAAAAAACATGCAAGATGCTAACCTCATCCGGATTCGTGATATTCCACACGTACAGCTTGTACAACATGTCGGCTGGGTAGTTAGACCAGTGCCGAGTCATCAGGGATAGGGAACCGTCTTCGTATTGACTAAACATTTATTCTATAGAACGAAAATCGCGCGAATCGAATTGTATTCAATGGCTTCAAATTTGATTCTCTTGTGAAACCTATTTTGAATTTCACTCAATGGTGTCAAAATTCAGCAGAAACCCACCGTAATTTCAGCAGCTCCGCAACTACCCTCGGAAATACGATGAATTTAACGAAAAGCAGTAGCAAACAGCAGAAAAGTGCCGGAATTGTGACGATTATGAAAGTGAGCCTCCGCTTTCTTGAGTCTGTCAGAGTGGCCATTTCTGGAACAATAATTAACATAGAATTATAGATATATCAAGCTACAGTACCCGATTCCTGCCCTTTTTGTCTTATTTATATCACAGCATGGTAGTTATCAGTAGTGGTCTAATGCGGAATGGTCATTCCGAACTATCAGAAGGGCGAGAGATGGGAGACAGTTTGGAAATAGACGAGGATGTATTTGTCATCGTATGATCAACCCAGTCGTTATGTTGAGTCAGAAAAACAATAGAGTGTGGTTTTCAAGGAGAGTGTCTTATGATGAATGTCCAATGCGGACGATCTAATATGGCAGAGAGGCGAGAGAGCAGGCAAAAAGAGGAGAGTGCCATCCCCTCCATCAATATCATTCTGTGTCAGGTTTATATTTCCACCTTCAATGAACGTGCGAATCGAATCATTGCAATGCGGTCAGTTGTCTTTTTTGAATAAACAAGCGCCGCTCTTTCTCATCTTCAAGGGTGCTTTCTGAATTGCGATCGGACACCATTCGTATTGCTGCTGTATGTCCATTCTCGTAAAAGATCTCAATGATTCATTTTACAGAATATGTTTGGCAGGTCGAAGAAAGAGAGCATGTGGAATGAATACCCAGATCACAGGATGATCAGTGGACCACTTTCAAATGATTAGTCTCTCAATTTCACATTGTGTATATAATCGTCTGACTCTCTCATTTCGAAATGCTCTCTCGTCGGCCAGAGAAGCGATAGAGCATGGAAAAATGAGAGAGCGAGATCATTCCTCCACTGTATTCACCTTCACTGTCGAGACAGAATTCCAACCACCATTTGACCACCTCTGAAGAGTGCGTGATCATCCACGCGGTGCTAATGTGTAGCTAAACAAACAGGGGGGAATGTGCACGATAGCGGGAGAGAATGAAGACAACTATTGCGCTCTGCTGACACCAAAACAATAATGCGGAATTCGCCTGCAGGTTAATCAAGAAACTTATCAGGCACTACCTATCCCAGAGATCTGCAGAGACAGCATGCACCTCCGGGCACCAAATTAAAATTGTACTCTTGCTGGCCAAACAGAGATCCATTCCCGTCACTCTTCTCATGCGTCTCCAGTCACCACGCTTGTTATCAATACAAGGGCTCACATTTCTGCAAGAAAGTGCACATTGCGAACTCGCCTGATGTAATTATATTATGTGTGTACTATAATTCCCTTGCAAATGAGTGAGTGGTCCCTCTGGCCATGCTTGTTATCATGACGATACTTGAAGGCAAGTGCACATTAGTGTTGACAAATCGGCACGCCGCTCTCTCAATTCGCGCGCACTCTCGTCAGTCAGACGGGCGAGAGAGCATTATAAATGAGGAGAGTCGCAAACCGAATTGTCATCACTAGTGCACATGCCGAATCAGTTCGATCAAACATCCACAAGTGCAGGGAAGTACACCATCATATTTGAATGTTTGGAAGGTATTGAGGGGATCGGACTTTTCACAGAACAGAGAGATTCGATCAAACATCATGTACGAAAAAGTGCGTTCGATTCGAAATTAGACTGAAGATATTGTGGGACGAAGAAGTGTTTACACAATTGTGAGTGGTTTCGCATTCAGCTCGACTGCTTGCGAATCAGTATTCTGTTTCTCGAACGAGAGGTTGCGCCTCCGTCTCTCCCAAATGAGCACGAAAATGCAAAGGGGGCCATTGACGAAGAAAATGAAGTCATCGATGTCGTGCATGAAGAAGAAAACATCATTACGGTGAAGATAAGCTGAAAATTGACATTATTCATTGGATCAAATGGTGGGTGATCCTTCATAGCTGATCACTCTTTTCATTCTACACACTCTCAGTCTACCACTGAGTTAGTGCGCACGATGAAAGAGTGAGCCAGCTTTTGTTGAGTATGAATTATAGATACATTAACTGATAACGTATAGGGATGGCTTGGCAAGAAATGACTCTCTTCATTCTGCGCGCTCTCTTACCTCTCTGACCGGCGAGAGAGCACGCGAAATGAAGAGACGATTCCTTGCGAAGCCATCCCTAATAACGTACATGATCCGTACTTGATAGACTCGATGGCTGCGAACAAAAGTTCGTGCACGACCATTAGAAGAGGGAAGGATGATCCTCTGGTCTGACCTGAAATTTATTTATTATTATTATTATTTACTGAACGAACCAGTCCACAAAAGGTAACTCGCAATGCCAACGTTGCCGTATTCACAGGACATGTGTATGACGAAAATGACCTATTTTAATGGTTTTTAAAAGATAATTTTTTTTTGGGTCGCACCTTGTAGAACATGTAGTTGTAATTCCAGTGCGCGATAAAGAACAACGCCTGAAAATATGTTTTTATTTTCTGTTTTTATCTACTTTTAGCTCACCGGAATTATTGCTAGAGCAACAGGGACAGCGATGGAAATTAGAAATCCTGTCATGGAATATCGTGACGTGAGTGGCTGCCGCAGAAGCGAATGCTAAACAGTTATTGAAAACGGGTTTTGAGGCTTCTTACGAGAATAAAGTAGTGCTTGAGAATCGCCAAGCCCATCCAGACACGGTACATCCTCTCGAGGTTCCATGGCCTAACCTGCAGTCGGATTTAGGAAATACAAGCAAATTTAGCGAGCGAATAAAACAAAGTGCGAACAAACATCGTAGCAATGCAGTGTCGGGTCTGAGAAAAATATGATGAAGATAGATGATTCGATAAGTTGCACCAGAATGAGTGGAAGGAGGTTGAACTGAATTTTTTTTAAATAGGCTCGATTCGTTATTTTGTATTTTCAAACCGACCTGTTGAATAATGTATTAGAATTTTTAAAAAAAGAAATTGAATAAATGCATACCGAACAACAGTGTGTTCGCCTGAGAATCGCAGAATTCCCTGGATTTCGGTACAACAAAACCAGTAGTGTCTAATTTTGCTGTGCCGAGCGGTGTGCGATTCTTAGGCGAACGCACTGATAAATGTGCCCTTACCTTGTACGAATTTCTCAGCGACGAGTTCCGAAGGATGTACGAAATCATGAGTACGGTCATAATGACGTTGACGACTTCATGATAACCAGTGAAGACGCGACCTCTATTTAATTCTCGCTGTACGCATTCAGCCTCATGGTCTTCAGTGGACATGGCTACTGGAGAATGGTGGAGTGGAAGAATTGACCCAATCCAAACGATGGGAAGCTCTTGTGTAAACTAGAGTAGATTGATTCATCAATCAGCAGTGCTAGAGAGGAAAATGTAAACGAAATGTTTAATTGAGTAGTATTTTGTAATGTCAAACAAACAACATACGATGCCTTCCGTTATTAAGAATAAATATTGGCAGAAGCCTAATAAAAAAATCGACCAGTGGAATGAAATGTAGCTCATCGTGAATGCTCAAAATTCTCGAATTGATTTATCACGGGTCTCCTGTAAAAGTGTAGGAACGTCTCGGGGTCGCGCCGCACGGCTTCAACGGAGAACGGCGTCTTGCCGGCTCTGATTTGTGCTGGCTACGCATTGCAGGGATAGGAAAAAATAAATAAATGCGTAATTTCGAAACTAAAGAAAGAAGAATGATACCTGAGCCATGCCACATACTCCTTGTTAGCGGCAATGATCTCCAATGTCTTGGCGTGGGCGAGCTTCACCTGCTCATTGTCAAGGGCCTCGCGAAGAATGGCAGGCTGAAACGTTCTTTGTTTTTGTTTTTAGTCATTTGTTGTTGTTGTTGTTGTTGTTGTTGTTTTGGCTACTCAAACTCACGATGTTGTCGGCAGAGTGTTCTTGCGAGGTAAAAAAACGCGCAGATAGGATTGAATCGACCGCCCATCATCACGAGTTGCTGTCCGTCCGGGCAGAAAAACTCGGTTCCGTCAGGCATGACGACCTGTGTGTTTATTTTTAACTTAAAATCATTACTTCTTAATAAAGCGCAGGCGCCATCGTGTGTGCGTGCGTGTCCCTCCTCCCTGGCGAGAGCGTCAGAGGGAAGGAGGGAGGGGAGGTGGAGGGGTAGGGGAGTGTCCAGCTACCGTAACCCGAGGTACCGTACCACGCTACCGTAACCCGAGGTGCCGTACCACGCTACCGTAACCCGAGGTACCGTACCACGCTACCGTAACCCGAGGTACAGTACCCCGCTACCGTAGCGAGGGAGGGAGGGAAGGGGGAGGGAGTGGCCAACTACCGTAACCCGAGGTACCGTTCCACGTTACCGTAACCCGAGGTACCGTTCCACGCTACCGTGACTCGAGGTACCGTACCACGCTACCGTAGGGAAGGAGGAGGGGGAAGAGAAAGTTCCAGAAGCTTCCAGGAGTTTCTACGGGGAAAGTTCCAGAAGGTTCCAGAAGGTTCAGTGTGACGAAATCTGATGAAATCAATCGGGATAAACAAATTATGTCGCGAAACTGAGAGGGGGACTGCGGACTGTGAAGCGGTGAGCCCCCCAAAAAAAGCTGATTGCCCCCGCCGATGGCGGGGGTAAGCGGCTGGTTCAAATATAATGGCGCACTTCCCTGTCCGCGTGGCTGTTTGATCGAACGGATTCGGCATGTGCACTTGCCTTCAAGCATCGTCATGCACGGCATTATAGCGCCAAAAAAATTTGAAAGTGCCGTGCAAGAACATAGACTAAAACGCGGTTCCGGCTGGCCAGGCGGGTAAAAATATACGGTAATCCTCTTTTTCTCTGGTGCTCCCTTTTTCTCGCCCACCCCCTATAGAATGCCGTGTCATGATAACAAGCGTGGCCAGAGGGACCACTCCGGGCACTCACGGGAATGATAGTGCACACAACACACTCGGATAATTACATCAGGCGAGTTCGCATCGTGCACTTTCTTGCAGAAATGTGAGCATCTAGTGTTGATAACAAGCATGGTGACTGGAGACGAATGGGAAGAGTGTCGGGAAAGGATCTCTGTTTGGCCAGCAAGAGTACAATTTTAATTTGGTGACCGGATGTGCTTGCCTTCTCTGCAGATCTCTGGGATAGGTAGTGCCTGATAAGTTTCTTGATTAACCTGCAGGCGAATTCCACCTTGTTGTTCGCATCTGCAAGAGTGCACATCATGCCTCGAGGAGCAAATGCTGTTCCATTCCATATCGTCAATTCTCACTATCTTGATGAATTCTGCAGGCGAATTCGCCATCATGGTGTCAGCAAGAGTGCAACCTTTCATTCATTCGACATACGAGATCACTGGCATGTGCAACACATGCTATGACAAGATTCAATTGATTGACCTGCAGGCGAATTCCCCATCCTTGTTTTTCTCCGCAGAGTGCACTCAGTCGTCTCCATTCGACCCGATGTCGTTCAATTCAATTCAATATTTATTCCGTTATGGAGACGGTACCACAGAGAATATCATGATTGAGCATGG
>LS533477.1:58755-75732 GCA_900490775.1 Pristionchus maxplancki
AAGATCATCTCCCGTGCGCGCCGGTCGATCCGACCAACTCTTTCACGAATAGAGATAGAAAATGACCCAATTTCAAGAAATTTCAAGAACCAAGATCTTGAAAAACAATCCGTTGTTCTTGGCAAGAAGGGATAATTGAGTTATTTAATTTCAAGATCTTGCAATCTTGATTGCCAAGCCAACCCTAGTAAGCATGCCATAATAAGGACCGGAGTACCTGCAGGCGAATTTCTCATCGTTGTTATTTTGTAAGAGTGCACCCATTCTCCCCGGTATCGTTCACATTCCCTCCACTTTGTTTAGCTACACATTAGCACCGCGTGGTCGACAACGCACTCTTCAGAGGTGCTCAAATAGTGATTGGAATTCTCTTCTCGTCGCATATTGCCGACAGTGACATTAAAGAAGGAGAAATATGAATATTTTCGTAACTAATCTGACAACCCAATGTTGTTACTATTGATACCCCGAACAAAAGTTGTGAAGCTCTCATGTTGATATCGCATCTCTGAACTGAGTTATGGCGAGTTGGCTGCGTGCCAAATCACCCTGATCCCAGGCAACGGGCGAGAGAGCGTGCGGGATGAAGAGAGCGCGAATATACCCTCTGGCATAGATGCCGTTTCGCATCCCTCCTTCTTTAATGGGGGAATGATCTCGCTCTCTCATTGTTCCATGCTCAATCGCTTCTCAGGCCGACGAGAGAGCATGTCGAAATGAAATCAGATGATTGTACACATAATGTGAAATTGAGAGACTAATCAGTTGATAGTTGCCCACTGATCACGACCTACGTATTCATTCCACACGCTCACTCACTTCGGCCAGCCAAATACAGCTCGAGATTCGAGTCGCCGCCTCTTCATTCCGCGTGGTCTCTCGTCAGTCGACCGGGCGAGAGAGTGTAGAGAATGAAGAGACGGCGACTCAAATCTTGAGCTCTACAGCCAAATATAACGTGAAAAGCGAATCATTGAGATCATTTTCGTGAGTGGCTATAGAGTATCAATGCGAATAGTGTCAGTTAGTGATGGCAAATCGGCAACGACTCCCCTCAATTTGCATACTTTCTCGCCGGTTAGAGAAACGAGAGAACACGCGAAAGGAGGAGAGTCGCGTGCCGATTTGTCATCACTAGTGTCAGTATCTGAATACTTGAAGATCAGAAAGAGCTTCGCGTGTTTATACAAAAAAGACAACTGATCGCATTGCAATGATTCGATTCGCACGTTCATTGAAGGTTGAAGTATGAACCTGGCACAGATTGATATTGATGTTGGAGATGGCACTCCTCGTTTTGCCTGCTCTCTCGCATCGCTGCACTCGACAACGTTTGGAATTATCATCCGATGGCAAATACACCCTCCTCAATATCCATGATCTCTCGCCTCTCTCACCCATGATCTCGTTCGGAATGAGCATTCCTCATTAGATCACTACTGATAACTGCCTTGCTGTGATATAAAGGAGGGATGGCTTCGCAAAGAAATCGTCTCTTCATTTCGTGTACTCTCTCATCGGTCCGAGAGCGTGCAGAATGAAGAGAGTCATTTCTTGCCAAGCCATCCCTAATATAAAGGAGAGTATTACAGGTGCTGTATGTCGCTTGATTCATTGGAATACAATTTTATCGTTTACTATTGTTTCAGAAATGACCACTCTGACTGACTCGAGGAAGCGAAGACTCACATTCATAATATTCACAATTCCGGCTCTTTTCTGCTGTTTGCTACTAATTTTCGTTAAATTCATCGTTTTTCCGAGAGTTGTTGCGGAACTGCTGAAATTGCGGTGCGTTTTTTTTTGTTTTTATTCCCGTTTTGTACATTTTTTTTCTGTAATTTTTACTCGTTTATTGTAAACGTCTTATTGGGAAATACTTTCTACAATGTTCTTCACTAAAAAGGTGGTTCCATAATCATATTACAATATATAAAAAAATGTACAAAACGGGGAGTACCTGCGTTTCTGATTAATTTGGACCAAAAATTAAAATAGGTTTCACAAGAGACTTACGTTCGTAATACGTGACAGCAACTTGATTGAAGGCGCCGCACAAAGTCGTAAAAATGCCTAGAATAATGATTCAGTCAGATGGGTATAATGATTTAGAGAATAATGATTCAGTCCCTATCCCTGATCACTCGGCATTGTTCAATTTGTAATCTTAATATTATTATTTATTGAAAATGTTTTTTTTCCATTTCAGTCAATACGAGGATGGTTCCCTTTCGCTAATCACTCGGCACTGGTCTAGCTACCCAGCCGACATGTTGTACAAGCTGTACATGTGGAATATCACGAACCCGGATGAGGTTAGGAACTTTTATTTTGATTTTTCAAATAAAGTAGTGCTTGAGAATCGCCATAGCTAAGGGATCACTCTTTTCATTCTACGCACTCTCAGTCTATCGGCGAGTTAGTGCGCACGTTGAAAGAGTGAGCCAGCTTTTGTTGAGTATGAATTATAGATACATTAACTGATAACGTACATGATCCGTACTTGATAGACTCGATGGCTGCGAACAAAAGTTCGTGAACGACCATTAGAATAGGGAAGGATAATCCTCTGGTCTGACCTGAAATTTGAATTTTTATTAATATTATTATTATTATTTACTGAACGAACCAGTCCACAAAAGGTAACTCGCAATGCCAACGTTGCCGTATTCACAGGCCATGTGTATGACGAAAATGACCTATTTTAATGGTTTTTAAAAAAATTTATTTTATTTTTTTTAAATTTTTTTTTAGGGTCGCACCTTGTAGAACATGTAGTTATAATTCCAGTGCGCGATAAAGAACAACGCCTGAAAATATGTTTTTATTTTCTGTTTTTATCTACTTTTAGCTCACCGGAATTATTGCTAGAGCAACAGGGACAGCGATGGAAATTAGAAATCTTGCCATGGAATATCGTGACGTGAGTGGCTGCCGCAGAAGCGAATGCTAAACAGTTATTGAAAAAGGGTTTTGAGGCTTCTTACGAGAATAAAGTAGTGCTTGAGAATCGCCAATCCCATCCAGACACGGTACATCCGTTCGATATTCCAGGGCCTGACCTGCAGTCGCAATTAGCAAAAAAAAATCAAATTTAGGGTACAAATCAAATGAAGTGTGAACAAACATCGTAGCAATGCAGTGTCGGGTCTGAGAAAAATATGATGAAGATAGATGATTCCATAAGTTGCACCAGAATGAGTGGAAGGAGGTTGAACTGAAATATGCTCGATTCGTTATTTACTATTTTCAAACCGACCTGTTGAATAATATATTAGAATTTATCATAAGAAATTGAATAAATGCATATCGAATAACAGTGTGTTCGCCTAAGAATCGCAGAATTCCCTGGATTTTCGGTACAGCAAAGCCCGTAGTGTCTAATTTTGCTGTGCCGAGCGGTGTGCGATTCTTAGGCGAACGCACTGATAAATGTTCCCTTACCTTGTACGAATTTCTCAATGCCACGTTCCGAAGGATGTACGAAATTATGAATCCGGCCATAATGACGTTGACGACTTCATGGTAACCAGCGAATACGCGGCCTTTACTTAATTCTCGCTGGATACATTCCGCCTCATAATCGACTGCGGGCATGGTGGAAATAGTGGAATGAGGAATTGACCTAATGCAAACGATGGGAAGCTCTTGTGTAAACTAGAGTAGATTGACTCATCTAGCAGTACGAGAGAGGAAAATGTAATCGAAATTTGTTATTTATCAAACAACATACGATGCCTTCCGTTATTAAGAATAAATATTGGCCCAAGCCTAGTAAAGAAGTTGATCAGTGGCATGAAATGCAGCTTTCAGTGTCGAACATCAATTTATGTTCAAGTGGGCCAATTTGAAATCTCAAAATTCTCGAATTGATTCATCCCTTTTTTTTATCCACCATTTGCATTCGTACTCCTCTGTCCCCTCCCCTCCTCCTCCCTCCCTCATTCCTCTCAACCTCGCTCGAGCGCAGTGGTTGGCGCCGGATTCTTTGTTGATATTTGAGGTTTTTTCCACCTTTTTTATTTGTCTGACTTGATTAACCAATTTTGCGCTCAGGATGTTGTGGGTTCGTGATGAAGACCTCTCCGCTCTGGGCTTGGAAGTGAACAACACAGTTCGTTTCCGCTAATTTCTTGACCTCCTGGGACGCCCTAATGCGAGCTATCGGGGTTTACTTGTCGAATGCAACAGTAGATACCTTCCTATCCTCATCTGAGAGCATGACATGAATAAATTATTATTATCATTTCTTGGCTGGTACCCGATGCCTTTTATTTCAGTTCAAAATCGGCAATCTCATCTACGTGTTGGGCGGCATGGAGGAGGAGTCATGGAGAATGTATACGATAAATACAGGTATCACGCTACAGCCTGTAGTTAAGAGAAATGACCCACCCGTTTCTCAAGAGAACATAATAAAGAGTGGCAATACGGGTATAATTTCAGACACCTTCGCCGTGAAAGAAGTGCCCACCAACAGTGATGTGAGCGCTTTTTATTTATTATTTTTGAATATTGTTTAATTCAGGTATTCGGCGACAACTACTACCACAGAGAAGCCGTCTTCGTTCACCAAGGAACCGCCTACATGTGGCAGGGAATGGACATGATTGCGGGAAAGGAGGGTTAGATTTTTTTATATTTTTTAAAAGATTTTTTTATTATTAATTTTTATGCAGAAAACGGCACCTTCAACTGGAGAAGGATCGAAACTGCTGGTCCCAAGCCTCGCTTTTACGTCATGACCTCTGTCGGATTCCTAGAGGGTGAGTTGCAATCATCTGTTGATATTAGAACACCGGCGCGGTCGGCAAAATAAGAAATTGGAAGGATTGAGAGAAGCGTGACGTTATGTGGGATTCATAGTCGACAAAAGCTGATGGATCACTCTCTTCATTCGGCGCTTTCCGACTCGCCGGTCTATCGGCTGAGAGACTGCGCAAAATGAAGAGAGTGATCCTTCAGATTCTGTCGACTAGTGCCAACTTTTTATTGGTTAAACTCGCCTTTTTCAGGAGAAAACCCGAAATACGTAGTGCTGGTGCAAGACAGTTACTCGCTCTCCCAAGAGGAATTCGATGAGGGCGCTGGTGTTGAGGATGACAATTTCTACAAATGCGAACTGGATTTGGACACGATGGTTTGGACGCGCACTGAGACCATCAAGGAAGCAACGGTTAGTGGTAGAGTTCAAAATACGCGTAATCGTCTCTTCATTCCGCCTGCTCTCTCGCCTCTCGGACCAGTGAGAGAGTGTGCAGAATGAAGAGACGATTTTGAACACTAGTGGCCAGCACAGACGCGCTCTCCGGATACTTCCCCTCTGCATCTAGGGCACACAAATGATTCCTTCGTGCTGGTAGAGGCGGCTTCCGGGAATGCCTCAAGGCGTGATTTTAAATTTTTATTTTCAGGGCTCGCTGTACGATCTCACCAAGCATCGTTTTCTCGCAACGCGTGATCGCTTCCACATGATCTGCGACTATTCCTCGATCGGCCACGGAGAGCACCATGTCAGCCTTTTTTCCTTGGGCATGGTAGACGATAGGCTCCATTTTAGAGTTAAGGGAGTGCATATAGTACAATAACAACGGAAATAAATGAATGAATGAATAGGGTTTGTCCTAAAATACTACAATATTCAGGTGCTGGACCGCGTGACTGACGAGTGGACACTGCTGAGGAATACCTGGGGAATCGGCAGAGATCCCAAGTGCACTGCGTGTATGTCATTTCGGTACTTCTTAATTTAGCACGGGTCTCCTGCAAAAACGTAGGAAAATGAAACCCTTTTGCTGCAGAAAAAAAATTTTGGTCTTTGATTTAGCTGAAAGTCATTTGTCTAAGTAAAATGAGGGCGACGAGACCGCCCATCTACTTTGTTTCTCGAAATTTGCATATTGAAGTGGTTTTTTGACCTACAACTTCAAATGGCTGTTTCTCGCTTCGTTTTTGACCTACCAAGTTCTAACCGGCACAGGTCGATCCGAAATAATATTATCTAGAAATAACTCAACTGACAAGGGTATGGTTTAAAATTTCATCTTCCATGTGATTTTGCATGAAAACGTTTTTTTTGACCTACAAAATGATGGTTTTATCGAAACTTTCCTCTAAAGAGTATGAATTTTATCTTTGATATCGATTCCCCACCCCCAACTTGAGGTAACCTAATATTTCATCTCTGGTTTCCCGATAGTGCTACTGTACACGGGAATTCTGACTTCTCTGGACTTGGAATTATTTTCGCATCACGTTTCCATTTATATCTCGTCGCAACCTTATGCAAATTTACAAACTTACCCTACCCGAATCGATCCTCTCGAGGAGCCCGACAAAAAAGTCGTAGAGGTCCGACGCGTCAAAGTTGACCGTTTTCAAGGTACGGCGCAAGAATATTTTGAACTGAGCAAATCCTGAAAATGCGTTAGGAATGCACTCGACGATGTAACTCGGAAACGGTCAACTTTGAAGCTTCGGACCCCTACGACTTTTTTGTCGGACTCGTCGAGAGGATCGATTCGGGTAGGGTAAGTTTGTAAGTTTGCATAAGGTTGCGTCGAGATATAAATGGAAACGTGATGCGAAAATAATTCCAAGTCCAGAGAAGTCAGAATTCCCGTGTACAGTAGCACTATCGGGAAACCAGAGTTGGGCCAAATGAAATGTTAGGTTATCTCAAGTTGGGGGTGGGGAATCGATATCAAAGATAAAATTCATACCCTTTAGAGGAAAGTTTCGATGAAACCATCATTTTTGTAGGTCAAAAAAACGTTTTCATGCAAAATCACATGGAAGATGAAATTGTAAACCATACCCTCAGTTGAGTTATTTCTAGATAATATTATTTCGGATCGACCTGTGCCGGTTAGAACTTGGTAGGTCAAAAACGAAGCGAGAAACAGCCATTTGAAGTTGTAGGTCAAAAAACCACTTCAATATGCAAATTTCGAGAAACAAAGTAGATGGGCGGTCTCGTCGCCCTCATTTTACTTAGTCAAATGACTTTCGGCTAAATCAAAGACCAAAATTTTTTTCTGCAGCACGTGTTCCTACATTTTTACAGGAGTCCCGTGTTAGGCGCCATAACAAGGTGACCACGCCCTAGTTGATGGATAGGGAGAAATGAGAGACGAATAAGGGCTAAAGTGAAGAAGTGTTGTAATTTCGAATATTTAAAACAAATTGTTTTTCAGTTGTCGCCAGGGATTCTGTGTACAAGATGGGCTGCGTTGAGAAGGGCGATGGATATGTGATGGTTGTCTCGAGATGGATTGAAGGAGACGTCTGGGAGAAGGTACTTGGCACTACTATGGCACAGGCCAACACCGGCCAGGTCTAAAATCACATTTCCTCCCCCCCCTACATCTTTATCTGTATTCGAAAGCAAGGGGCGCGGTTTACGAATGGGCCGCGGCCGGTGTTCTATAGTAGTGCCCTTTACTGGAACAAAGGGTAGCGGGCGCAGGATGGGACTCATTTCATGCTATGCGCGCGCGAGAAAACTATCGGTATAGCCAGCGTCCCCTACCCTCCAAAAACGTAATTATCCCCTCATCAGTTCTTTTTCCGTCATCTTTTCGATGTTCAGGTTGCCGAATGGCCTTCGCGAGAATGCAACTTGTCTGCACCGAGGACTAAGGTGATCGTGGAAGGATCTCGCATCTTCGTAATCTGTCATTACAGCCGATCTAGCGTCGACAAGTTTGTTGTTGTTGTTGTTGTTGTTGTTGTTGTTGTTTTTAAATTTTAATACAAATGTTCAGAGATCGACTGGACCACGTGCTGGTGTTCGATTTGGGTGAGGGTATCTATTTTTTGTGGAATTATGAAGTATACCATAGAGAGAATAGGGTAGGGAGAATGTAAAAATAATGCTTCTAGATCATAATGATACCCCTATCACTAAATATCACTTCATAATTGGAGTGGGAAATGTAGAGGGGGGCGGTCAACAGCACAAGCGCCTTTTTTCAAGATCCTTCGCTCTACGACCATTCCATTGTTGCTGTTCTCCGTAACGAATCTCTGAAGGAAGTTGCGGTGCAGGAACTGAACCTGGGGTGAGCTAGGAATAGCCTGACTCTCTCGCTTTCCCATGCTCTCTCGTCGGCTAGAGAAGCTAGAGATCATGAGAAAATGAGAGAGCCAGACTATTCCTCGCTAGTTTTATACTCCTAGCCCTCCTTTGATGGTCACAAAAATGGCACTATGATAGAACACCGGCCATGTCAAAATTCACGTTCCTTTCGCCCCTACCCCTTTCTCATTCTGCTCTATTCACATGTAAGAGAGCGGTGGACGGGTGGGACGCGGCCGGTGTTCTATGGTAGTGTCGCTTGAATGAGAGGATCAAGTCAAGATGTCGATTGGAAAGGGCAACAATTGTATTCCTAAGCATTTTCGAAATTCAACCATTTCAGCAGTCTTCTCTCTCGTGACGCGAGCGGGGACTCGCTGGTTCCGAACCTCGAACCAGTGATGACGGACGCTGAATTGTATTCTACTTTCAACGCCCTGGTGGCGAGTATGGACGCCTCCACCCTTGCTGGCATTCTCGATGAGATATAAATAGCGATTGCTCAGAACCAAGAATAAATGAATGAAAACTCGTTAGATACAGGCACAGGAACAATATTAACAACGCGCCAATTCTCCTGATCTATGTCAATTTTTAGAAGCGATGATCTGTAATATTTACGGCACATGCAATCACTATTACACACGTTGACGACTTCATGGTAACCAGTGAATACACGACCTTTATTTAATTCTCGCTGGATACATTCCGCCTCATGGTCGACAGCGGGCATTGGGAATGGGAAAGGATGGAAAGAATTGGCCCAATCCAAACGAGCTCTTGTGTAAACTAGAGTAGATTCACTCAGCAATCAGCGAGAGTGGAAAATGTAATCGAAATTTTTGATTGAGTATTCTGTTATATTAATTTATTTGTAATCCCAATCAGTCAATCAATTAAATCGTTGTCAATCGTGATGGTTTCGAGATCTATCTCATTCCACGAGTTTCTGATGTGTCTTCTCTTCTCGCAAAATACAACGAGAAATGTGACAGTTGCGGCTACGAAGAATGCGTACTCCTCAGCGTCTTGAAGGAATAGGTACGTTTCGAGGTGAAAATAGTGATCTTAATTAATTTTTTAACTTAATAATCTATTAATTAATAAATAATTAGGAAAAGTTACATCTTAGAACGTTCCTCGCTGTCTCGGGAAGAGAAAGCAGACACTCGTAAACCAGCATTAGCATCGGGAAGAGCGATCCATCGTTTTTTCCTGAAATATTTTTTTAAACTTATTTATGTTATGCCGCGCTTACCAGTTCGAATCAGATAAATTGACAGGACAATGCAAGCGATTCCGCAACCAGACATAAACAGGCTGGCCACGCGATATTCGAAATCAGTAGCAAAATCGTCATTGAATACGAACATCTGAATTGAATTATGGAAACTGATATTTTGGCATGGCACAAACGGGCAGTGCAGACAGAATAATCGGAATAGCAACAGAGGTGATACGACCCATCAATGAGTTTCGCATGCATCCAAGATAGCGAATGAGTGTGTGCTGAAATAGAGCATTTGAATCGTATTTGGATCGCGAATTCCATACCAAGATGAAAAAGTTCATTAAAACGTAGCTAGTTCGTATCGAGAACCTTAAGAGATGCAAGTCCCATGAATTTTTCTGAAATTGATTTTCTAAAGTTCGAAATAAATAAATCACTTACAACTCCGCAACCATAGCGAGGTAGCATGAGAGGCAGTACTGAGATGGTAAACAGCAGATGGAGAGACAATATAGGCAAGAGGTCGAACTGGAGTGATGGTTTTTTTTTTTATTCACCAACGTATGAATTTACATGAATGGCAGGTATTTGGGACAACAGGTGGTATTTGACTCAGGCGAGCTTTTGGGAAGAGGGTGTGTTGGAGTTTGGAGTAGACTTTCAAAGATAAACAACTAGTTGCTTATTTCTCTATTCAACTAGTTGTTTATCGGTTAAACAACTAGTTGTTTACGACGTAACTAGTTGTTTATCTCTTCGATATTCTATGGGGTCATTCTTGGCATTTCTCTTCACTCATGCGGTGCTAGGCCGCTCGATATTTGCAACTAGTTGCGAATGGCTCGATAAACAACTAGTTTAATCGTAAACAACTAGTTGTTTAGACAGTAACTAGTTGACTTTGAAAATCTAGTTTGGAGTGAACGAGAGGCACAAATGATACGGACCTTGTGAAGATTCATCAGAATCGGAGTGGTTCCAATGTAGATTATGAGCGCTACGGCCAGAAAGGCGTTGACTATATTGTGCAAATGATGGATCAACTCGATGGAGCACGACATCGTTGAATGGTGAGGAGGTTGAATGAGGCCATTGTATACATTGGACGGTAGGGGGGTGTGTCGATCGATTTCAGTGTTTTGAATTAAAGTAATCAATGAAATTTGATCGTCTTTCATAACACTTTTCGCGAGGGTTTGGAGGGGCGGAGTTAGGTTCGAAACGTAAACTCCGAGAGGAACGCCTCTCTTAGTTAACATTAGGCTCAAGGGGAGGAGCTAAGAACGCCCGGAATTGAAATCGCCTGGCCATACTCATTTCTTCAGCCCCGGCCTGCAGCCTTTACTAAAATTTGTATATTTGTAAAAGCTCGCCTGAGCCCCAATAACACCTGTTGCCCCCATTCATGCCTATGCTGTCTCTCGTGAGTTGGTGAATAAAGCATAAGAATAAGTATCCAAGCTTTTCAGTATGTCCCAGTCCCCATCCTCCTCCGATTCAAAGATTGATGAGAACGTCAACAGAACGAAGCCGGGGTTTCTCATCGACGAATTGCTTGATTCGCCCGATTTGATTGAGTGCCTCGAGCCTCCACCGCCCTCGATTCCCCTACCGTCAGCACTACCTCTGGGCCAGTTTCTGATGCAGTCAGGTGGGGTTCCGTTCAGCTCGAATACCCCGTACACACAAAAAACGTAAATATTAGCGGAATAGAGTTGCGGATATGAATCCGCTATGAATTGCGGAATTCCGGTTCACGGTATTTGTGTGTGTGTAGAATCACAGGTAGCATAGTAGCTACTGTTCAGGATTGCTCCCAGCAGGCGTCGACTCGTCAATGAACCTTCTAACACTGGCACATCTGCAGCACCTGCAGCAAGTGTTGAGCATGCAGCAGCTACAACAGCTGCAGGGAATTCCAGGTGAGACCCTTTTCTAACGCAAATAACCCTTTTCCCATACATCTGAGAGCCTGGCTCCACTCCAGAATGAACAGGGTTGACTCGTTTACCACTCTCCTTTCGTAACTTATACTGCATACCTTGTTTTAATACCGAGTCTTCAATTTTAATCTCTGCGGTAGGTCTCACTATCTCATTTATGTGTCTCGGTAGAGGATGTCTATGGGGGAGATGAGTAAAATGCTGATGCACGCTGATTTTAGCAGACTAATGGTCCCAGATTAACTGTGAGATAAAGTGGCGTTCGCGATTAGCGCGAACCCTCCGAGCCAATCTACCACTTATCACGGCTCTCCGCTAAAATCGAGGTTAACGCGCGCGAGCGTTTTTCGGTTCGGAACAGCATTTAAGATAGCGCCTAAGTGGTGGTCTAATCGCATTAGAATTGGGGGATTTGAGGAACACACGACTGCTAAGAAACGGTTTTATCCTCTAGGGGTCGGATAAAGAGATTTTTTTTCGGTTTTTTCCTGTCTTGGCACACCATTTCCTCTCGGTAGATTCAGCGCCTAGGCAACCTTCCTGGAAAAGGCCCTAGCACTTGCCGGGTTCCTTATTACTCCTCGTATATCGCCCAATCTCCGGTTCCTCCTCATTTCCGGTGCTTGTTATGTATTTGCATACTCAATTGTTTGAGCGTATGGGGTGCGAAAGAGAGGCTTCTCATCCCTTTCATCTCACAAAAAGTCATTAGTTACTGAGTCTGTTGAATGTGAGGCTTCATCTTTACAAGACGCGCGAATTTCATTGATGATGAGCATACAACAATGAGGGTGCGGCTGGGAAAACAGAGAATTGCTAGCCAGGACTGGCAAACCGACGACAAAATCTAAGAAAAGGAAATATGAAGTAATATCATTTTCAGTTCGTCCAGATCATCACTCGGACCATAATGGCTTGCTACAGACACACAGGGATGAGGTGAGCATTCCATGCAGAGTCGTTTGTAAAAGACCGTCTTCAGTCATAGAGAGCGACGTAATGAAGAGTGAGAATAGGAGGGAGTGCGAGAGGCAGGGCGGTGTACGGGAGTATAGCTCAGTGGTAGAGCGCTCGCTTAGCATGCGAGAGGGCTGGGGTTCAATTCCCCATACCTCCAAAACATTTTTGCCGTTTTTTTCTTATTATTCTTATCAGGGAACATGCTCAAGACGCTCCGCTGAGTCGACATCACACGAGGATACTGAGGAAATGGATGATGATAGAGGTAAAACACTGCACACTGCATTTAGAAGTACCGGAGCGAATTTGAATGAATTTTCAAGATTTGGAACACTCAAACGGCCTCGATTACAACGAGAACAAGAAGAAAAAGACGAGGACGGTGTTCAGTCGATATCAGGTACGTTATTTCGAAACGACTCTCTCCATTTCACATGCTCTCTCGCCTCTCAGGTATGAGAACATTTCATTTCAGGTCGGCCAGCTAGAAAGCATGTTCGACAATAAGCGATACCTCTCATCCCATGAGCGATCCACACTAGCGGCCAAGCTGAGTCTGACAGAGACGCAGGTTAGTGACTATTGGGCGCTCCTGATCATCTCTAGGGACTAGAGTTCGAAATACGGGTAATGGTCTCTTCATTTCATACACTCTCTCATCGGTCAGAGAGGCGAGAGAGTGCATGAAATGAAGAGACGATTACCCGTTTTTCGAACTCTACTAGGGACCTGATAACCACAAGTGCCCTCCATCCAAGACATTCCCGTAAAAAAAACTAATGGTACCTGTAAACTAACACTTTCGTCCTATTCGACGGAGAAGAACTAGTTCAAACCGTCGGATTGAGGTTTTTTTACTTCAATTTCAGGTGAAGATCTGGTTCCAAAACCGCCGCAACAAGTTCAAGCGCCAAGCTACAATCGAGGAATCAGCGACGATGTGCCTGCAGCGATCATCACTCTTCGGTCCGGCACCGGTTGGCTCCGGGTACGGGTTTGGTGGCACTATGCCGGATGATAACCGTCGGACGAGAACCGACTGGATGAGAACCAAAAAAATTTTATAGGGCTGTAGAACTTTGCCAGTATGTTCACAATGGCACATGATTTTTCAAAATTTGGCGGTTCTCATCCACTCGGTTCTCATCCGACGGTTATCATCCGGCCTAGTGCCGGTTTGGTTCATGGTCCCGGGACGGGTCTTTCTGGTTCGGGAATGGTTGGATCCCGGATAATTTTTTTCTTTGCAGACACGCTCAAGTGTTGATGGGCTCGACTAAGGATCTAACTAGTCCTCTACCTCTCATCCCGATGGGCTTCACGGGCACCCTCGATCAAGCGACGGCCCGGTTCTTGCACCAGCTGAGTGCTGTTATGCAACAGCAAAGCAAAGACATTATTGCGACAGTCAATTAAAATAAATTTTAAATAATTGCATTAGTATTCTTCGATCAGAATGAATCACCGGTTATATCTGGTTTAACGCACTGATAAATCTCCTTTTCCTTCTCGTTCCATGAATTATTCATAACTGAGCGATCATAGAAAGCAAGAGAGTGTGTGAAATGAAGAGAGTTGGACGGTTAAGCTCATAAATACGAGTTATGATCCAATGGAAACGATTCACTCTTTCCCCTCTCGATGCTATCCACATTCTCTCTTTCTTCTCTCTTATTCTGGTCGTTATCTGTGCATTTCTGCCTCTCAATTTATTTGATTTTTGATTATTTCATGCAAAAATTTGCTCCACAGATGCCTACCCCATCTCAATCCACTCTTCCTACACAAGAGTGACGATCTAATTCAATCCAAGCTGCCGTTATCGTTCAAGTCGTTCACTTTACCCACCGGTGCCATGCTATGAAGTTACGAAATCCAGCAACTTCGGGACAATCTCGATAACCCGACATGCGGATCGATCCTGAATATTGAATAAAATAATTATGAATATATAAACGTCTCTGCAAGGATTCAGTGTATTGCATCCACATGGTCAGTGAAACAATGACATTTGCCCCATCAATGTCCTGTATCGAAAAGGAGATGAGCAAGAATATGATAGGTTGGTGGGAGAGGGAGCGCGTACGGGGGTATAGCTCAGTGGTAGAGCGCTCGCTTAGCATGCGAGAGGGCTGGGGTTCAATTCCCCATACCTCCAGTAACATTTTTGCAGTTTTTCATTTGCCCTCATGCACATCTCATGGATGATGTCTCGAATTTCTCCATTTCGCTCTTGCTTTTCTCGAGACGGGCGTATCGATAGGAACCGGATCCTCGTGTTAACCTTATCTGCTAAAGTAATTCAAGTAGCCAACCATTTTGTACAACATCTATCGTGCGTTTCGAATGCTCAGCAAAGTCACTACGGTGTTTAGCGCACATTACGGAACATTTTATTTTCTATTTGATTATTGATTATTTCTAAAATTCCGTTCTTCTCCATGCGTTCAATTAAAGGCCATAGGCACATAAACGAGACTCTGAGACCTCGTAATCAACGATAACATTCGACAGAGCGAAATCAAAATAAGCGGAACGGTTTATTCTTTTGCGATACAGTCTAATAGAACAAAGACCAAAGATCACCGCGGAGACCAAACTACAGAATACAAAGATCTTGAATGAGGTGTTTCGACATCGGTGTTCTTGAAGATGCACAAAAAGGCTAGAGATGACGAGCAACCGAAGCAGCAGGAACCAAATCCCACCGTACCTGGTACAGTAACCCAAAACAGCAAACCGCCTTGTCATAGATTACTGTTGCGCAATTCATTGCGAATGAAATGGATGTCGTTCGAAGATCAGAAATCAACATAGAGACTCTAGACCCAAGAGAAAAACAACGTCAACGACTAGAGAATAATCCACTTTATCGAAAAGAGTCCTCTGCAGCGACTATCTCTGTGCTATTTCGTACAATGATAAGTGTTTTTGTCAGCGGGGGCCGGGTTAGAAGAGGGGGCGGGGCTTGGAGTGGGCGGAGCTTGGTATGGGCGGGGCTTCACTTGGGCGCGCTGGCCGGCCCGTCCACGTGCATCGACTTGTCGAAATCAGACTTCTCCATTTGCCTGATATTTGTACTTTGATCTTTGATCTCTGCGTTCTGGTCTTACGCGAGCGTCTTGTACTCAGCCTTCTTGCCGCGCGCGCCGTCCCTGATCTGGAAGGGGGAGATCAAAGATCAAACTACAAAGATCAAAGATCAAACTACAAACCTCCTGTGCGCGGGAGACCTCGCGCTTGACCGGCTGCACCTCGTCCAGGTCCGAGACGCCCATGTCCAGCGCTTGCCGCTTCTTGGCGAGCGACTACAAAGATCAAACATCAAAGATCAAATTACAAAGATCAAAGATCAAACTACATTCGTCTTCTCCTTCTTGTCGCAGCCGACGGCGAGCGCGCACGCGGTGGCGGCGAGGAGGAGCAGGGTACTGTAATGAGTAATCGATAAGTGAGGGGTACGGTAGTTGGGTGAGGAGGAGCAGGGTACTGTAATGGGGTACGGTAGGGGGAGGTGATCGATAAGTGGGGGTACGGTAGTTGGGTGAGGAGGAGGGTACTGTAATGGAAGAATTCTGTAGAGGGAAGGGAAGAGGAGTACGGTAGGTGGTTGATCGATGACTGAGGGTACGGTAATGGGGTACGGAAGGGTTGGGTGATCGATAAGTGAGGGGTACGGTAGTTGGGTGAGGAGGAGGAGTAGGGTACTGTAATGAGTAATCGATAACTGAGGGGTACGGTAGTTGGGTGAGAAGGAGGAGGGTACTGTAATGAGTAATCGATAACTGAGGGGTACGGTAGTTGGGTGAGAAGGAGGAGGGTACTGTAATGAGTAATCGATAACTGAGGGGTACGGTAGTTGGGTGAGGAGGAGGAGGGTACTGTAATGCAAGGGTACTGTAGAGGGAAGACAAGAGGAGTACGGTAGGTGGTTGATCGATGACTGAGGGTACGGTAGGGGTGCGGTAGGTCAAACCTCAGCCAGGCGCCTATCTGCAGCAGCATCGTGTGGGCGAGAGGGGGCGACCGTGCGGAGCGAGCGGGCGAGTGGCGAATGAGGTAAGGAGGAGAGGACTGAAATGGAGGAGGAGGAGGATAAGAGAGACTAGTAGGGAGATCAGGGATTTAGAAAGTAATTGATAGTCAATGGCAATATTAATGCGATTGGATTAGGCATTGTGCGAGTGGTGAATGAGGGAAGGAGGACTGAGGAGGGTGGACTGGAACAAGGAGGACACAGCGTGTCAAAAAGACGAATTTCATTGTTCTTCGCGGCAAACCATTCCTCATGATTCGCGGGGCGAGGAGCGGTCAATGAGAGGGAGAAAATGAAAATGGTTTATTGTGCATACCGCGCCTCAAAATGAAAATAAAAACATGGGCAAAACATCGATCAGTAGGTAACCCATATCACGCCTGTCACGAAAGATTCGAGCTGTGGATGGGAATTGGGCCAAAATCATAAAACCTGTTTTTATCAGTTTTGGTCACCTCTAGGCATGCCCTAGCAGCCCCCGAAGTCCCATTTGGTTAAGATCATTTTGGGGCTCCTGGTACCGGGTCGGTTACCTGGATCCCCAACTTTGAGCGCATTTATCTCGGTTCAGGGGCATATCTGAGAGAAAATGTTCTAGGAGTGACCCTTGCTACTTTTTCCAGCTCTATCGAACTACGTCGGTTAGAAGTCATAAAAGTGCTTTTGAACGGTGCTATACTCTAATGCAAATAACTCAAAAGTGTAGGAAAAATACTTCTCAATTTTT
>LS533477.1:86361-129441 GCA_900490775.1 Pristionchus maxplancki
CCCCCTCACCCAAGTGTCCCCAATGTGTTCGGTCAACTAACTTACTCTTTCCTCCAAGTTGTCCCACAACCAGACGCAGTCCACCAGGTCCTGTGACTCCCTGGCCTTACCCCATGCCGCAAAACTACTCCTACTGCAACACAACCCTAGTAACGACAACCAACCCTCTCCACCAAGTTGTCCGCCAGACGCAGTCCACCAGATCCTGTGCCTCCTTTGTATTACTTCTACCCAATTGTCATTGTTCC
This sequence comes from Pristionchus maxplancki, assembly GCA_900490775.1. Taxonomy (NCBI): domain Eukaryota; kingdom Metazoa; phylum Nematoda; class Chromadorea; order Rhabditida; family Neodiplogasteridae; genus Pristionchus; species Pristionchus maxplancki. Next base: position 86,610 of record LS533477.1, read on the forward strand.
CGATGTTTTCAGTCAACCAACCCTTTCAACAATGCTGTCCCATAACCACACTGCTTGGCCATCTCAGTATTGTCCAATGCGTAAATTACTTAATTACTCAACTAACCCTCTCCACCAGATTGTCCCACAACCAGACGCAGTCCACCAGGTCTTGGGCCTCCCGTGCGTGGTGTAGTTTTCCGATCATCATGATGAAATAGACGAAGTGCTCGAAGAAGGACTGAAATAGGTTATTTTAGCTGTCGATTCGCAAATGGTTGTTTAATGGCCTGGTTTGTTCATTAGACGGTGAATATGTCAAGTTTGAGTAACTACTATTCAGATCATCATGATAAAGTAAAGTGCTCGAAGAAGTTCTCCGGTTTGAAAAGTAAATATGTTTTAACTCTGTATGTATATGTTTCACACACTGCGCAAAAGGAATATAGAGATGGATCTTCAATGGGATGGTAACAAGTGTTGACCAAAAATACTACTAATTCACCTGGTCCTTTCCATGCTCGTAATCATCAATGGTATTGATGAGCAGCATCATGGATCGGAGGTAGAGTAGTTCACGAATGAGGTAGACAGAGAGGGGCGCGTAGATATCGTCCATCAGCTATAATGTAACTTTAGCGGTTAGGGGATTTTAAAGACGTTTTGAATGATACTGGAGATGGTTCTATAGGTTGGAGTTATGTAAATAGTTCTCAAGGGATGTAGACAGAGAGGGGACAATGTGGACATCGTACTTAATAGTGTTATCGGTAGTGGAATTCGTGTAACCATTAGAGTAATCAATATCAGGAAGGGAAGAATAATAAAAATTACCTTGATGATGAAGTCCGCGTTGTCATATGCCCGCCTGGCAATGTCGAGGTTGGTGGCGATCAATTTCTGCAAAGATTCTATCATCATCCACAATATCCCATATAATCAGCCAAATATGGGTAGTCAAGAGATTCGCAAAACTCTTCTATATTCTTACGCAACTCTGGAAGAAGCGTATGAGGATGAGACACCGTCTAGCGCAATAATTGACAGACTAACCGGCGTCAGTTTGCAGTAGTCGCTGAAGAAGGTCGTGCACACCATCAAGAAGATTCTACTTCTCATTCTACTACTCTAACTTACTCTACTTAGACATTAGACTGCCAGACAGCTAAGCCGAGTCTTGAAGAATTAACTAACCGGCGTCAGTTTGCAGTAGTCGCTGAAGAAGGTCGTGCACACCATCGTCAGGGGGTCGGCGTCGTAGAAGGTGTCGAAGATCGTGTCGGCCTGAGATTAACGATTTGTCCAACATCGAGAAGGGTTCTTCAAGGTTCAGTAACGATCATGTCGCGAATGAACTTTACGGAGGGGATTAGGATCTTCGTACTCAAGAGAATGGTCAAGGGTGGAGTCTTCGCGAATGGGATGGGCTAATTCCTCTTCACCTCACCATCTTCTTCTTCCTCTTCACATTGGTCTCTCTGGAATTGCCCGGGAACTCCTCACTCATCTGCTTCGTGAATGGACAGTGCTCGTCGGGTAGTTCCTGAGATTACTAGAGCTCGAGATATGAGTCGCCGTCTCTTCATTCTCCACGCTCTCTCGTCAGTCGACCGGGCGAGAGAGTGAACAAAATTAAGAGACGGCGGCTCGTATTTCGAGCTCTAGAGATTACCACGACATCAGCTCTTCTTTTAGCTATCAGATACTTCAATTTCAGACTCATACCCATTTCTCAGCCAACGTAGCTTACGCCTAACGAATCTTTGATGTATTTTACTCCGATTCTGTACTGCCGTTACCATTTCACCGTACCCCGGCGTATCTGTAGTGAAGAAACCGCTCCACCGCAAACCGGACGGCGTATCGAGTGAAGGGAAGCGTGTCCGACACGCCTATGTGCATCGTGCTGGAATCATCCTTTTTTTAGATTATTTGGTGGATCACGGATAACGGGAATGGATTGTTGATCTCTGTACTCTCAATTTAAATGTCAACCGTGAAACATAGTCGGCATTGTTCAATTCTCGGAAAGATTTGATGATGACTTTTCGAATGTGTTTCACGGTAGTATCATCATATTGAATTGTCATAAACATTTTATTCTCCCTTCTTTTTTCAAATAAAAAATCATACTTCTTGGTCGCGTACTCGTCGAACAGACTCATCGTGGCGAGAGTGAGGCATCCTCCGTGCAGGGGGCACGTCCAGGGGGTGAAGCCGTTGGACTGAAAATAAGTTCATTCTCATCGTTCTTTTTACGTATCTAATGGGGCATTGATAGTCAACCTAAGCTGAAAGATCACTCTCTTCATTCGGCGCATTGACTCGCATTGAGTCGCCAGTCAACCGGTTGACAGACTGCGTAGAATGAAGAGCGTGATCCATCAGCTTTTGCCGATAATGAAGGTGGCATTAAAATAGTGTAATGTGTTCTTGGTAAAGGGACACTGTATTTGAAAATTAAGATAACCTTTAATGCATCCACAACGGCTTTCGGAGAAGGGCGAGTGATGGTGACCTGCAGATTGATTAATTACTTTAATTAAGTATTAATTGATTAATTAAGTCAGAGCAACTTTTTGCCATGATGTCAGCGTAAGAAGCAAAAACATACCGAATGATCCTTCTCGTACTTCTTCCTCATCAAGTCCAATTCCTTCTCCTCCTCGGTAGGCAGGTTCTCGTCGATGCTCTTGATGGTGTTCTGAAATTATACAGTTTTAGTTATTGTGTGATACATGGGTCATATGGGTCATCGTCTCATGCATTGGATAATCACTAAACGCACGTTCTCAACTGTGTATACACTTAAATTTGTCTTAGTATAAGTAAACGGTTCTTAGAATTATGCCATTAGAAAATTACACTTTTCTCCCGCTTGTGCATCGTGGCGTGTATTGGGTGGTCGCAAAAGTCACTTTTAACTCCAAACGCCCCAAATCTCGTGTCATTTCAATGCTACTGATAGATCGAAACAGAAAGAAAGAGCGAAGAAAGGAATGATTACTTACACTTTTCTCCCGCTTGTGCATCGTGGCGTGTATTGGGTGGTCGCGGAAGGCTCCTTCTCTATTCTTGTCCTAGTCTATAGTCAATAGCCCTAGAGTTACTGCCATATCGGGGATCTTAAAGGTAAACCCCTCCCCCCAACCGATTCGACAACGTCGACGAACCTCCGTTTCCATGCTCACCCATCATGATATTCTATGTGATACCGTCTCCATAACGGAGTAAATATTGAATTGAATTGAATTGAAAAACAATTACACTTTTCTCCCGCTTGTGCATCGTGGCGTGTATTGGGTGGTCGCAAAAGTCACTTTTAACTCCAAACGCCCCAAATTCTGTGTCATCTCCTCGCTATGCTACTGATAGATCGAAACAGAAAGAGAGAGCGAAGAAAGGTATGATTACTTACACTTTTCTCCCGTTTATGCATCGTGGCGTGTATTGGGTTGTCTTTGGAAGCGCCGTCGAACTCCTTCACGAGAAGGGAGTCGGAGTAGAAGAGGACCATGGACTTCTGAAGGGGATTTGGTTGTTGGACACTCGATGTTGATACTAGTCAATCATTGAGAGAGGATTGTAGCATTTGTACCTTTCAAGACTAATGGCATGACTATGAAATTCTTCTGGGGCTACAAATCTTCAGTTCAGACTCTACTCGTAAATGGGGACGCGCGCAGTATCGAGGTATGTTTCAGGATGGCAACAACACCACGAATTGTTGAAAGTTCCAGTGCGTAGTTGTTAAAGGTGTTCTATCCAAAACTATTCTTCTTCGTTGGAGTCTATTCGGTCGTGTCTATCCGGTTCGGTCGTGACTTACCTCCAGCTTCTCCAGCAGTGGCTGATAGCACTTGGCGTACATGTCGGCCGACTTGTCGGATTTCTCCTCGAAGTCGTAGAACATTGCACCTGAAATTGAACTATGACTCATAGTCTATCAGATTTCGAGGCGAAAATTCGAGCAGAAAAATTAAATCTGTCGACCTAATGGACGTGCATCCAACGTCAATCCTCCCTCATATTCCACTCATTCCCCCTGCCCTCTCTATTACGTGCCCTCTCTCTCCCTCTCCCTCACAACGCCCAGCCATTCTTCGGCGTTGCTAGGATGGAGAGAAACGTACTGGGCCTCTCCATTTCGGGTGCTCTCTCGCTCACTCTGACTGTCAGGACAATGAATGGAATGGAAGGGAATGTACTGATGGATACTCGAACAGACAGGATAAAAGGAAAATTAGTACGGGGACTGAGAGAAGCACGAAAAGTGGACTGATTTATGTTACTGTGGAAGGGAAGCGGCAGGTCTCTGAATGTATACTTCTATGTCAGATGGAATCAAAGATATGTTTGGGCAATGGGGAATGAGAGTATGACGCTGAGGGATATTAGATACTGGTATAATCCTTCGCCAACGAACATGAAGATTGGCTACAATTTGTAGCCGAGGCGAGAGGGCGGAAGAAGCAGAGGCAAGAAATAATGAATCACAGTACATGAATATAGGAGAACAATTTCATTAGCGATAGCAAGGGTTAATGCACAGATCGAAAGTCTGCAACTAGGAAACAAGTAGTCCACTCATATTAAGAAAAGGGGTTTGCTCCGAACACTCAAATAGCAAAATCAAGGTGGGAAAGGAAAGCGGGACGGTGGGAAACTCTTCTCAGGCTAATTTCAGAAGGGCACTGGAACAACGGTGATAATTCACATGACTCTTGCAGATAGAGGTGGGAATGGTCTAATTTGGTAATAATTGTTCGAAACAAGAGGCTTAAAAGGCGACAGAGCGGAAGGATGGAACGGAAAGGATTGAGGTGAAGGAAAGATGGAAGGACCATCTGTTCCTCACCTCACATCCGCTCATCGGGCTGGTATGAGGACAAGAAATGGGTTATGACTCTGTCCATTTCACTTCTCTGAGTTTTGAACAAAAAATGAAGGCAAGAGTCTTGGAAGGACTTCTAAAACGACAACCTACCCAACCTGCCTATTTGCGTCAACTTCTAAATGTTCTCACGTTATTTTACCCTGAGAAAAATGGGAGGGTAAACTAATATTTATTCTCCGCGAGACCCAGTATGCTGCTACGAACACAGAAGCAGCGAATAATCTCGCGGCTCTTCTTCCTTTCAGAAGGCGAGATTAATAGGGCACCACCCATCTCTTCATCCCGGTTTTCGCTCTCATTATTTCTAAGCTGTCAGAGAGCAAAAGAGAAGGAGGAAATGAAGAGATGCAGACCATCACTCCATCCCTGCCGTCCATCCAATTTCCCGCCTGCTAATACGTAGGAAAGGAGCTGGGATGAACAGAGATCTAGAGAGACTCTCTTAATTTCTCGTGTTCTCTCATTTCATCAGGATGTGAGAGGGTATGGAAGGAATGAGAGAGAAGAAGCAGATAATCTCTCCATGTTCTCTCACATCATCTAGCCTTGTGGACTGAGACGGGTGAAGCAGTGTTCATCCATTTCGTGATGACATTAAGTTCGGCTTTGATCTTGTGAGAGCAATCTAAGGGGAAGAAGGAGGAAATATACAACATCATGAACGCAAAGGGTTTTTGGCGCTGACGCGGAAGTAAAAAGCACTGAGAAGGGCGTCCGGGATAGAACAACGCACTCGTTGAGATGCGCAGGAGCTAAGGTTGGACTCACGTGATCTGCATGTGAAGAACAGAAAACAAGGCACGAGGCAAGATTAGCTCAACTATACGAAGTGTACCCCCTGCGAAGAGCAGAGTCAACATGAATGGACACTATGATTCCGCACCCATTGCCTCCTCGTGTCTACACGCTACTACGGGAGATTAGAATAGTCTATGATTACACCCTTTGTATCTAGTCGCTTCTAGAGTACATGTACTAATGAAGCTATAGTGTGCAAGGAAAGCACGACCTTCCAATTCAAATGCAGCTAGTCGTCTAGTCGTACTAATAAGGCGTGAGGCAACTCGAGTAATTTCACGACTTCAACAATAGCGAGGATATCCCGTGATATCCCTCCCTCATCGAATGGATATCCTCATAGCAACACGTGCAAAAAGAACACCGCGTAGCTGTTGGAAACCATCTAAACGCGGCAAAATCGTGGATGGAAAATAGCTGGAATCTCTCCATTTCACGTGATATCTCATTCTGATGGACAAGGAAGCACGGGGGAATGAAGAAACCGTGAAAATCATACAAAACAAAGTTAGAAGAAGAACATTGCTGAGTTGATTCAGCACTATCCGAGACGAGATAAGTGTAGCTTATGAGACCTGTTCAAAACTCGCAACGTGCAATCAATGCAACAACAGAGTGAGGAATGGGATGAAACATTCAACCACACTCGGTTATGTTTCAGACGCTTCACAAAACTTTTGCGGGCACAAGTTGACCAATTATTCGAGCCTTCGTCGTGAAGAAACAACGGAATCAATTTCAAACAAAGACATGCCTGCCAGATATAAAAGCAGTGGGATGAGCTCACAAAGGTGACGTAATTAATGTTTGCAGAACCAATGTGTGCCATAATAGAGAAGAAAGATGAGAAGGTCTCGAAAATTTCCAGAATCTCATTAGAAAGCACCGAGAAGGGGGCGTCAGAGAACAACGGACTCTTTGGGAGAAGAGTGGGAGCTAAGGTCTGAAGAATCCGGGGCGGAGTCGGGCTTCAAAACAAGGAGAAACGTCGAGAATCATAAGGAGGGACCGATGTTAATAACGTCTGCATTACCACCAAAGCGGATAATGAGGAGAATAACAAGAGGACTGATTACGTAGGGACGAGAGGGGGATGTGTGGTTACGTTTCAACTGATTTTCAAGACATGAGCTGGACCAACAGGACGATTCCGCTCTCACAAGCAGCAATGATTACAAGAGGATGAAAGAAGGTGAAGAAGAGAGGAGAACGTGCGAGGAGAAGGTTGAAGACTACAACGCGTAGTCTGCCTAAAGCATGTTGGAAGATCAACGGGAAGAGACCAAATGCGAAGTGTAGTGAAGAATCATCTGGAGAATGTTAACATAAACAAGGAATTGATTACAGTTGAAAAAATATTTCAGACTGACTGAAGTACGACGCAGACATGAGATCTCGAACGAATCTGGCACTTGGAAGCAGACTAATTAGAGATTGAAATAGACTAATTAGTGGAGACGCAGGAGAGTAGCCTCTCAATCAAGGCTAATTTTAGCGAGAAAATACCAAAGACGGGAAAATCTTGTTCTGGAAAATAACTAAATAATCTGCTTTTGTCCATTCAATCCTCATTTATTGCTCTTTTCGACCAGTATCCCTTTGCCGCGCATGTCAAATCTGGTGACACTCATCCCTTCTTCCCATTACTCATTCGACGTTTTCTCAACTCATTTTTGGACACTCTTGGTTAATCTATCCGAAGTGAGAGTGGTGGAATGGAGGGAGTTTATCCTCCATAGTATTCATTCTCCATGGATGAGTATCCATCATGGTGTTTACGATTCGAGAGTGAAAGTTGGGAAGGTGTTTTAGTGTTCTCCTTGAGCACTCTCTCCATTTCGCATGCTCTCTCGTCGGTCAGACTATTCATCCACTTCAGTTTATGGAACACACATCCCGAGATGTGCTGGGGGATCATTCCTTACTCTGAGCTGAGCTGCAGATAGGCGAGAGAGCGTGCGAAATTGAGAGAACCAGAGATCCTTCGCCCCTACTCTTTTTGTAGGTCAGTGTAGTTCGCATCCTTCACCCTTTTTCTTTGAACAATCTCTCGACTCGGCATGTTCTCTCACCAGTCAGACTAGGCGAGAGAACAGGTGAAAGTGGGAGAGCCTGACCCCCGCTTTCCTTTCTTCCCACAATTTCTCGAGATTTCTTTCCTCTCTATCGCATATCGCGCATCGATCCCTATCTTGCGGTTTTCGTCGGCACTTTATCTCGCACGTTTCAGTAACCACAAAAAGAAATAACTTCTCGAAGGAAGCAGTGCTTCATGTTGTTGTTTTTTAGCGAATTCATTATTTTTATGTCTACTGAAGATCACGTGGAACATCGAGCCTCATGCTGCCAATATTTCCCGTGACCCTATCCTATCTAATCACTTTGAGTTTGCATTCTCAGTTACACTATGGCTCGCAAGCCTATCTCCTCGGACGATCTGCCCAAGTCTGCTGTCCATTCCGTCCTCCTGCCGGGAGAGGAGAGGATCAGGGGCAATGTCTTCTTTCCGGGTCAGTTTTCCAGACTGATTGACATTTCCCCCTTGTGTCTGGGAAAAGATATTCGCTCAGTAACAGTCTTAAGGGCCTCTCAAAACCTTTGATGCATTTGTGAAACTCACCTGAACCATTTTACCAACAATTCGTCAAATCATTCACATCTGATGATCAAACAACTTCTCAGAAATATTCACCGGCATTAGTTTTAGCACCATGGATGTATCATGCTCACCGAGTCCTTTCAGAACCCATCACTGGCATGCACTGCGGTAAGGTGCACACAGTGTACGACGTCTTCAGAAGGGGCAAGGAGCAGAGTGGAGATGGACCGGCGATTGGGGAGGTACGGAGATAAAGAAATCCAAAGGAAGTCCTCGATTATTGAAGTAAATATTCGTAGCGAAATTGTCCATCTTCATCCGGAAAGATCTTGTATTCAAACCACTAGCATCTACCATGTGCAATGTGCGCAATGTGCGCAATTGCATTTTTTTTTACTATCGTCATTTCTCCATCGCACAATGTTCGACAGACCGAGATTGTTCTATTGCGCTCCTTGTGAAACTCAACTGAACTCATCGCGTGTGTCATTCGATCAATGACATGCAACGGCTTATATCCGGGCTATTTCGAAAGATAATCCGCCTAATTTTAGATCCGCAACGGCGACTTCCACTGGACCAAGTACAGCGAGGTGAAATTTATGTCTGACTCTCTCCATTTCTCATGATCTCTCATCAGTCAGAGAAAGTGAGAGAGCATGGGAAGTGAGAGAGCCAGACTAGACTCTAGTCTCGATTATTCCAGATCATCTTCACATCCAACCGTCTCGGAGCCGGCCTCCTTTCACTGGGCAAGCAGACGAAGAGGGTGGGAGTGGCGGGGATCAACTCGCTGAGGTGGGTTCCGAGCTATATTTTTGAAGTTGGAAGGTAGAAAGTGGTCAATACATTGGAGTAGGTCTATCCACAGGTGGAATGCAACACCTGCAGAGTTACGACCTATCGTCATCTGAGCGTTAGCACCTAAAATGAATAAACTATTATTATTATCATAGCTCTATCCTCAGTCGTCCCTGAGACGCGAGTGAGCGTGGGAAAGTGAGAGAGTGAGAACATCCCCAATCTAATTCCAGATACACCCTGGCCGTCCATTCCTTGATCAACTTCTCCATCACTTCAGTACCTCTCTACCACAACAGCAAGATGGAGGACCTGTGGTAATTTATTAGCTTTTGATCTATGTTTTCTCAGTGTGTCATTGCCCCAGCAACAGAGAGAGCCATTTGGAGAAACGGCGAAACTTAGAATGATGCTTCCATGTGATTTATCCAACCAGATTTCACCCTGACATTGTTCAGTACCTAGCCAAGGCATTTTTGAAGAACAAGTGAAACGTATTATTCTCCAGGGTTGAACTAGCAGACCCGTTAGCGTGACATATGTACATACATACACACAAACATACAAACATACGGACAGACATCTTGAGATTATACCTATAGAGTAATAATCTCTCTCGACCTTTGCAGCTATATCATCGACTCGTGCCAACTTGAGGTTGTCTACTGCGACACAGCCGAGAGGGCGCAGGGATTCGTGGAGAGAAAGGTCGGATTCAGCATTTACAGCTCCGAAGTTATCGCGAAAGAGCGTGTGGAATAGAGAAAGGGTGATAATTTCGTTCTCCTCTCCGTAAACTGTACCGTAAACGGTCTATTGACATACTGCCGAGAAGGAGAAAGGATTCGTGGTGCGAAAGGTCGGATATCAGGAATGATCTCCTCCATGCTCTCTCCTTCACTGATCAACAAGGTCATGGCAAAAATAAGGAATTAGACGAATGATCATGAATTATTTGGGCCAGATAGTCATGAACAACAAAAAATAGCACTTTCAAGCATCCCAAGAATAAATTAGTTTTTTTTGCGAAAAGCAACCCAGGTCAGATTGTCTCCTTTTACTCTAGATCTACATTTGAGGTTGCAGTGAAACTCAATTCATCCCATCGTGATGCCATTCAAACTATTTCAAGGCTGCTGGAGAGATCGCCGTCCTTTCCTCCATCATCCTCCTGCACGGTCTCAAAGACGACGTGGTCGGGGCATCAGAAGCCGGCGTCGAGGTGATCTTTGATCTTTAAGATTTGGCACATCCTCGGATTCAAAGATTACCACTAGCTAGGGGCCGCAAGCTCTTTGTCTAGACATAATAGTATCGAATGCCCGTAGGACGCTTCTAGAATAACATCTTGATTAGTGATCAACGCAATGCTCAGATCTGGGAGTTCGACGAGGTCCTCGCGCGCGGCGTGCTGTACCCGAAAGAGGACCGTCCGCCCCGACCGGAGGATGTCTACGTGATCTGCCACACGAGCGGCACGACAGGTACGAGCTATTTACCGGTTCTGCCTATTTCCCGGCGCTGGCTCTGCTAATCTCGAGAGCCGTGCCATTTACCGGTTCCGGCTCCGCTAATTCCCGGTTGCAGGTCGTCCTAAAGGAGTCCAGACAACGCACAGGAACCTCCTAGCTGCAGTTGGAGGGCTGTACTGGCAGTGGTGCTGTGCGCCGAATAAGTGAGCCATTTGGGTTTCTTATGGGGGATTCATAGTCTATAAAAGCTGATTGCTCAACCTCTCTTCATTCGTCGCACTAACTCGCCGGTCGGCCGGTTGAGAGAGTACGTAGAATGAAGATAGTGATCCATCAGCTTTTGTCGACTATGGTCCATAGCCTATGGAGGGGGGCATTATCTCTGATTGTAAGTGAACTGTTTGGTTTGTAATGTCTTTCCCCGCTGCATCATTAGAAATTGGATCGACCAGTTTTTGCACGTCTCTTGAAACTCAACCGACATGTTTTTACATTTATCATACGGGTAATCTACTGACAGTGCAAAAATGAGTGAAGAGAATTCCCTGATCATTGATCTTTCTTCTCCAGTATCTCCTTCGACTCCTCCGAGGTCTACTTCTCCTTCCTCTCGCTCGCGCACATCTACGAGCATCTTATGCAAGTGAGTAATCGACCAAACGTCATGATTTTGATCGGTTTATGGATTAAGTAATCTACCGTACCCCGGCACACCCTACCGTACCCCTTCAGAACTTCATCGCTTACTGTGGTGGACGAGTAGGCATCTACTCCGGGGGTTACCGCACACTTAAAAATTCAACTATGTATCTCCAAAACCCCATTATTCTGAAAAAGCATTTATTATTAGCATAGCCCTTGGAATTTCTTCAGAACTTCATCGCCTACTGTGGCGGGCGAGTGGGCATCTACTCCGGGGACACCACTCGACTCCTTCCTGACATTCAACTACTAAGACCGACGGTGATAGCACTCGTGCCGAGGTTGTTGAATAAGTGAGTTTTTATTCTGATTATCTCGGTTTTGACAAGGATGATGTCCAAGAAATGAATAAAATTAGGCGAAAGGGGTACGAAAATTAGTTGTTGAGACCGACAGTGATAGCCCTAGTGCCGAGATTGCTGAACAAGTAAGCGTTTTGTGATTATTCCGGTTTCTGAAATCATCTGAACAAGATAAAGTGGTAGGAAATTCAAAACTGCTGAATAAGTAAGCAATGGGCGTCTAGATGGTATCTATACTATAGTACATGTGGCCAACAGCTGCGATCTGATTTTGAGTTCGAGTGAGCATGAAAAACTGCGTGTTATCAACCCATGAGGGATTTATTGAGATAAATAACAATTCTTCAGATTCTACGAGTCAGTCCACGCTCGCATGGCCACGCAGTCCTTCATCGTTCGATTACTATTCGGACTGGCTAAGTGGTAGGTCAATGGGGTATCATCGATCTATTCTATGTGGCTTCTTGTCAATACTTCACTGTCTAGAATGAATGGGAATACGGTAGGTGAATATCGCAAAACATTTCAATAATCGGTCATTTACCGATTTCAAGGTGGAAGTTGCGGATGCTGGCGAGGGGCGAGATGCGCTACGACACCATCTGGGACAAGATCGTCTTCTCCAAGGTACGGTAAATTTGGTGGGGATACGGTAGGTTCTCCAAGGTACGATAGATTGAAGATACGGTAGGTTTGGCAGGGGGTACGGTAGTTGATTTAATGAGTTTTTTTCAACCTCGGTGCATCCGAAACCGCCCTGAATATTTCTCAGACCCTTTGAGCAGTTTGTGAAACTCATCTCATCATTCGCCGCTCCCCCTCATTCCCGTCTCTGTCTCACAGCTAGAGTTCGAAATACGGGTAATCGTCTCTTCATTTCACACACTCTCTCACAGGTCAAGGAGGAGAGAGAGTGTGCAAAATGAAGAGGCGATTACCCGTATTTCGAACCTATTGGTCTCCCCGATCGCTAGGCGCGCGTTTTCCCTATTCAACGTGTAGATTATCGGTTGAGCTTCGCACCTCGGTGATATTGACCAAATGCCAAATAGATTGATTTTTTGGCGAATCGTCCTGTAAAAATAGATAATTGTAAATTATCATATTCTGGCCATAATAACCTCCATTTAGATCTCAGCCATGCTCGGAGGCCGCATTCGCCTGCTGACAACTGGAGGCGCGCCCGTCTCTGCTGAGGTAAACGATTAATTGAGCTGATTAATAATAAGTTAATTAACAAATGAATTTGAATACAACAAATCCGTTCCAGGTGAAGAACTTCTCGAGGATAGCCTATGGCGCGCCGCTGTTTGAGGGGTAAGCCAATTCAGAATACGATTGGTTTTCCATTCTCTTTGCTATTTCGTGGTGCCTCATTCCAAATTCATTGCATGCGGTTGAGTTTCACGCTCATTTGATAATATCTGAGAAACGGAAAGTGATTGATCGTCATTGAACGCGAAAACAAATGAATAAAACTGTCAGGCAGCTCAATATCTGAACAACAATGGGATTGATTCCTTACCGTATCTGCTATATCGCACCACCACACATTTATGAAAGCTTGAAATAACTCAATCTACAGTGCTCCCACCTACCGTAATCTCTTTCCAGTTACGGCCAGACGGAGTGCGGTGCTGCCGGGACCCTCAATATCCCCTCCGACACGACACCGCTGCATGTTGGAGGACCCGCGCCCTGGGCACAGGTGGGTTTCTGGGGTCTGGTACCTGGTTCCAGGGCATTGATTTGTACCGCTTTGCGGGCCCTGGTACCCGATAACGACCAAATTAATGGGCACAGGTTGGTTGCTGGGTCCTGTGGCCTGGTAGTTGGTACCAGTGTGACGTCTGAGAGATCAAAGATCAATCTTGCAGATCAAACTAATCGACGCGCTTGAGCTCGGCTATTTTGCAAAGGACGACAAGGGAGAGGTGAGTAGTTCCTAAAAAAAAACAGATTTCGAAACGCGCACCGTTGTCCGAGAGGGCGAGAGAGTGTGTGAAATGGAGAGAGTCAGACGATCGTTGCTGTAATCTATCCATCCCACTGCAGGTCTGTTTCCGCGGTGCAGCAGTCATGTCGGGCTACCTGGGCGATGCTTCACTAACTGAAAAGACTGTGGATGCCGAGGTACTGGTAAAGGAACTTTAATCTTTGATCTTTAATCTTTACTCACCAACGCAACATGTGCCGTTCAGGATTTAAATGGGGGGAAGGAAGGTTGGTTTTTGGCTCGGTCACAGCGAGCTCGGGGGGGGGGCTATGGGGACTGGCGGGAGGCTGACTATTTAGTGCTCTAAATTATATTTATTGAATGGGGACGCGTCGCTGATAGAGAAGACTGTGGATGCGGAGGTATAATTATGGTTTTAAGCTAGAAAAGAGTGGTTAATCAACAAGGAACACTTATTGAGCAGTTTGAAGAATGGCTGAAACTCAACGCATTAGCACAGATTGATGATCTCTAACCTCTGATCTATGATCTTTGATCTTTAATCGTTGATCTCTAATCTTTGGTATTTGAAGGGCTGGCTGCACACGGGCGACATCGGCCAGTGGCTGCCAAATGGGTCACTGACGATCATCGACCGCAAGAACGCCTTCTTCAAGGTGTGATCTTTGATCTTTGGAGTTTGATCTTTGATCTCTGATCTTTGCAGCTTGCCCAGGGCGATTTCGTCGCGCCCGAACTCATCGAGAACGTCTATGGGCACAGCCCGCTGGTGCAGCAGGTACCGTAATCCTCAGTTATCGATTGATTACCGTATACCTCATTGATTGATTACGGTAGTACTTACAGTATCCTTGATTAGTTCCTAGCCTTCTAGGGATAAAGTTGAAATAGACAATGAAGTGAAGGTATTACTATAACAATGTGAGTGTCCAATAACAATATCAATCATCTGTCTAGATCTTTGAGTTACTTGTGAAGCACATCTTGCATTCAATTGTCTGTGTTCGTTCGCGAACGGCGAGAGAGCAGGGGAAATGGAGAGAGCGTCTCTCCCCCTGGCGTTGTTGTGTTCCCTCGCCACCCTCTCCCTCCGCCTCCCTCCCTCGCCTGATCGCACCCCGGCGTGACTAGCACGCACTCTCTGCACAAGGTCTCTCCCCTCCTTCCCTTCCTCAGCTTTGCGCAGTGGCGGTAACGTGACCAATGAGGCTTAGCCGAGGTGCGTTTATTGCTGGTTGAAAACTTTTCCCAATTGCCCGCTACGGCCCCTGAAATACGGGTGCTGTATGCAATTTTTGCAAGCCCGAAGGGGCAAAAGGTCAGTGCTTTCGAAATGAGCGAAACTTTGAAGGGAGTAATGACTCTCTCTCACTTCCACATGCAATCTCGCTTCTCTGACAGACGAGAGAGCATGCGAAACGGAGAGAGTCGGAGAAAAAGAGGGGGGTTATTTGACGTTTTCTTTCCAGATTTTCGTCGCCGGTCGCACCACTCGCTCCTTCCTCGTTGCCGTGATCGTCATCAATGTAGCCGCATTGAAGACGTCACTATCGAATGCGGATCAGAAGGTAAAAATGGGTAAATTTGAGAAAAAACGGAGTGAAAATATGCAAAACAGACCAGAAACATAATAGAAAACTCCCCAATTGGTCAACGCCCATCGATAAAAAACAGCAAAACATTTCTGGAGGTATGGGGAATTGAACCCCAGCCCTCTCGCATGCTAAGCGAGCGCTCTACCACTGAGCTATACCCCCGTACACATCTCCTCCTCTCGCACTCCCTCCTATTCTCACCCTCGGAGTGTGTAACTAGAGTGAAAAAAACATGCCACGGGGAAAGGCTCTCTACTTTTCCTTCTCTCATGCTCGCCAAGCCGGCGGGTGAGATGTAAGGAAGGAAATAGCTTTGCTCTAGGATGAATACGCTTTCACTTTCTAGCCATACTTCATGATGAGAACATTTCGAAAACGGAACATGGAAAATGTCCTGCCGTTGGTCAGAGAATTGATACATTACCGTTCCAGCTACACCGCCTCATCTCCCTCTCCGATACTGACCTCCTCGAGGCAAGAGAGACGAGGGAGTACGTGCTGGGTGAATTGAATGGACTGGCGAGGGGCAAGGGACTAACGCCAATTGAATTGGCGAGAGGCGTGCATTTGACGGCGGAGGTGAGTATCTTTCTTCATTTATTTCTACTTTCGCTTTTCTCGCCGACTTGATCGGTAAAAAAAGAGAGATAGAGACAGTGCATTTGACTACGGAGGTAAGTATCTTTCTTCGTCTACTTCTATTTCGGGCCTAGTTGACTGCCGGCAGTCCCTTACCTATGCTATGCTGAATGCGAGAAATAGAGATAGGGGTTGGCGCCGATTAAATTGATTAGATTAAATTGGCGTGAGCGGTTCATTTGACTATGGAAGTGAGGAAAAGTTTGCTGTTTTTCCTATTTTTGAACCAATAAAGCAATTCTGGATCGAAAAAATGCTATAATGTAAAAGTAACGCGATACATTCAGGAATTCACGGCCGAGGGAGGATTCCTCACTTCTACTCTCAAGATCCGAAGACACATCTTGACGAAACACTATGAGGAAGTGATCGATAGACTGTATGGAGAAGTGCAGAGCGCTTGAATGACAGAATACTATTAATCGTTGATGTACTGATAATTTTCCAGTGATTTCGTATGTCTTATCTTTCTTGTACAGTCTGTTCTGTTCTTGGTAAATATCTGGATTTCGTTGACTAAGCAGCATTAACGCTCTGCCATTAGAACTCGTTTGCGTTGCACATTGGCATCTTCCCTTGTAAAAGACTCGTGAGGCCGAGAGCGATCCGAAAAAGTTGCGATCTTGTAAAAGGCTTCGCGTGTTTTGGCGTGCTAATACGAAGATATTCCTCATCTCTTCTGCATGGCGCTGATTGATGCCATTAAAATTGAAACGAACAGAAATTGAAAAAATCGAAATGTATATTAACTGCATATAATCCAATACAGTTTAGATTCCGCCGTAATGACAACATTTATTGCATGCATGAATTGGGAAGTGAAATGGCCTAGATTGCAATGTAGAGGTAGTCGCTGGTGAACTCATTGGTTCCTCTCTGTTCTTCGCACCAAGAAACCGTTCTTCTTCAGAGGTTCACCGCTCTGAAATGTATGATTTTTGGAAAAAATTAAACAATCTATCGTCCCCCTACCACGCTTTTGACGATGTAATACGCAAAATTAGGCACCCGACAATTACAGGGTGCGCCATAATTATTGCAACTTTTTTGAGTAAACGTTACTTTACTGACATTGAGAGCATTCAATCCCTTATCAAATTTCTACCATATATAGTAGGACTCTTGGGTACTTGCTACGTAATTGTGGTTTGGGACTTTATAGATCGCTGAATAAGTAGCAGTGAAGAAAAGTAAACCAAAGTGAGATGCCAAAAGTCCGACGATGTTATCCACGTTAAAAGTTGTGTAGCTCCTATTCAATCAAGATTCAAGGTCTCAAATTAGTACCATAAATGGAGAATCGATGATGCAGCATAATAGCGCCGCCTCAGTTTCGAAAGTTTTCCGGAACATAAAAAAACAATTTATTTCCGGAGGTCAATGAATGATGTTAGTCAATGAGGCTACAGCTTATGGTTTCAAAGATCGGATTTCACTACGACGAAGAATCAATCAAATGGCACAATTTTTCAATGATAAATGTGGGAAGGGTTTATCTTCATAACCATGCAATCGGCACCTCATTGTCTCAACTACTGTTGAAGCTGTAATGTTTTGAGAAAAAGTTGCAATAATTTTGGCGCACCCCACAGCATTCTAACCCTACAGAAAAGGGGGTATCACTTTACATATCGAACTGCAAACTCGAAACTTGACAGGTTCCTGAAACATATCGCTATCCTCATTCTGAACAAGGGGATTAATTTTTGAATTTTCCCGCGTTGCCGTATTCGCGATATGTTTCAGAGTTATCTCAAATTGCGAAAGTGATTTGCAGTTCGAATACGGTAACGCGGGAAAATTCAAAAATTAATCCCCTTGTTCACCCTTATCTGGAGAGAACAAAGGGGGTCAGAACGCTGTGACCCTGTAAATTGGTTTGCAATAAATGACATAAATCAATAAAAGTATGTCAGCTGTAATCAATTTACGGCGTTTAGCAAGGAAATTTCGCAGAAAGATCCGCCCATTTTAGAAAAGTCGCCGGCCCTCACTAGGTTATGAAAAATGACGCAATCATATGCTCTATTCCTCATTCATTCACTCTTGTAGAGCGGTCTCGCAATCGATAGCGAACTTTATTGCTATCATTTGCTATCAAAAACTACTATGAAGAATAAATGAAACACAATTCAATTTGATCAATATTGAGACAAAAAGATAGTTTTAAATCTGTTTCATTCTTCACCCTTCGCAATCGATTGCGAGGTAAATAATCAATCGATTGCGAGACCGCTTTAGTAATGGGTTAGAATGAAGAATGAGTGGTTGAATAAATCTCTCGCTATCATTTGCATAGTTAGTAATATGTTACTTTTCAAAGTCTAGCCCTCACCAAAATCTACATGCTTTTCCGCGACTCGCCTTTTTCTTCTACCGGACCCGTCCGTGGGCGAAATCGCCTTGATTTCTGAAATGGATTCATAACAATTACTTAAACAAACATTTATGTTTGCATTTATGTTAACAATTCCTGCAGGTCTGCTCCTCTCTCGAACAGATCGGTTTTACCAACCTCCGTTGTGCAGTTTGCACCCAATTTTCTTGGTTTTACTGGTAATGGGGAGAATCAAACAAACAGTTGTACTCTCCATTTTTTTCTTTTGCAATAGGAACAAATAAAAAAACATACGAGTGATATATTAGCACGCCTCTTGAGAAGTCCGCTCCAGACGAGCAAGCCGAGCCGATGTAGACGTCTGGGACACAAATATTAATTGTAAAACTAAATAATCATTTGAATTAAACCAAAGCGAGTCAAAAACAAGAAATTTGACTAGCATAGAATAACAAGAATAACAAAAGACAGACGCGGGGAACAGGAACGACTATGTACGCGCTATTAAATAATAGAATCGACATTTATTGACGCGGCTGGCTGCAGGTCCAAATGAAGAATCTGGACAATCAAGGAAGTAGCTGGGGCTCGATTAGCATAAATTTTCATGCTGTTTTGATGATGATAAGACAGGACTCTGTTGTGCGCGTTGCAACTATTTGTATCTGTGGCTAGCACCGGAACGGAAAAATAAGTCCGCTTGGTCTTTTCATGATTTCCACCACCCGTTCACCCCCGCATCTCCACAACGACGTTCCAAATATCAAATACGAGAGTTCTTTATTCACTGCTCTTCTCTTCTATTTGTTCTACATATTGCTCGTATCTTCCATTATTGTCGACATGCAGCTGCGGTGGATCATCGATCGGAGGAAGAGGCCGTTTGCGCATCTAAGAGATCAAAAATAATTTTAGGACGAACATGGAATAACAACATCTGGTGGAGATTAAACAGATGAGAACATTAGTTTAACCCAACTAAACATTGGGTATTGAATACCGCTGTAATTTGATGTTCATCCATTTGATCCTACTAAAGCTAAAGTATCGCTAACCATTCTTCGGCATCCATAGAACACGGCAAGAATAACAATGACGATTCCCGCTCCAGCTCCCATCCAAAAAACGATTTCAACAACGGATCGCGGATCCCCGCACGGTTGCACACTCGCAGCCACAGTGGTGGCGATTGGGCCATTGATCTCCGGAGGAACATTTATCGTGGTCGTGGGCAAGGTTGGTGGCGTTTCCAATGGTCCACCGCCAAGCACCAACCCGCTGGCAGACACTGTGGTGGCTGGAGGACCGTCGATCGCTGGAATCGTCGGAGGCGCAGTTACGGTGTGCGAGGGCAGAGGTGGCCCGCCACTAATCACCAACCCGGCGCCACCGTCACCTCCTCGACCATTCGGTCCTCCATTTCCGCCCTTTCCACCCGTGATAGTTCCGGTGTTGACCAAGGTTTGGGCAAGGATCGGAAGGGAAGAAGCAAGGAGGAGAAGGAGGGGGAGAAAGCGCATTGGCAGGGACTAGAATGCGCCCTTATCACTAGGACGAACAGTGTTTTCGAAGTAGTATTTGTTTGGATGAGTCATCGTGACTCGACGGAGTCCGACAGACTAGATTTAGTTTGGAAAACAACGGGATTTATTTGCGAATGGTCCAACACGGATGGACGAGTGTTTACGCATAAGTATGTTTATCGGACACCACGTGTGCTCAGATCAATCGATTTGCTCGTAGCCTCGGTTGGAATCAGTAGGTAGAAGAGGGGAATTGATAGATGAAGATTCCTTGCTCATCTGAGACATTATGAGACATTTATTTGTTACTTATCAACCATGGAACTCTAATTGACACGACGCACCAATTTCCGCCATCCACAGAATACGAAAAGAAGGGCAACAATCAAGAGTGTTCCCAGCCAAATACTAACGGGGATCGAGCTGAAGGCCATAATTCTCCTAGAGGCCAGCCGGTCTCTAAATTAGTTTGTAGGTGATTTCGGTTGACGGTCAAAATGCGTACCTATTGAAAAGGTAGCAGGAGCTTTGACGATGAGTGGAATTGGAGGCCGGGTATGAGAGGAAATAGCAGAAACGAGGATTCAATTGAATGGAAGGTTTGCACGTTCGCGCTGTTTACTGTTTCCATTGGCAGGATGCAGAGGGAAAGACAAAGAGGTTGATATGGGAGATAGGGAATGCGAAATTGAAAATATAGTTTTATTCATCATCTTCCTAATAGCCGATCCGGTCGTATCCTCCATTATATTCTGACCCCAACGGCGCCGCAGGAGGCTCCATCGAAGGTGGTGAAGGAGTTTTCTGAAATGCAGATCACGGAGAAATTCAATTCACTAGAGCACTGCGAAGAACCTACTTTCATTCGCCGACATCCAATGTATATCCCAATTATGGCAACGACAGTCACAGCGCCGATTCCAATCCACAGTACATAATAATTTGTGGATACTTCGGTCAGCGCGACCTAAATAGAAATATTGGTAAGAATCAGACGTGTTGGGGCAACCTTGTGATCCTTCGTTTGATCCGGTAGTTCCGATGTGGAATTTATTGAAGAGGTACGTGTTGGTTGCGTAATTGGCCGAAGCTGAGGAAGATTTGGTGCAATAACAACTGTTCCCATATCGCTCCCTTTATCCTCATGCAACTCCTTGAGTTTCAGTTTGAACTCCTCATATGCTCGGCTCCACTCATCGCTTCTGATGTAGAGTGGAAGCAGAAGGAAGAGGAAGAGGAAAAGGAGTAGTACCATAGAGGGTGACTGCAGGTGTGTCGTATCAATGTATTTGCTGTTCGCTTGGATTCTGAGTCAGAGTGTTTTTGCGAAATATTTCAATTGTTTTTCTCAGCAAACCGCTACGCCAATTATTGAACTAGTGATGATTATTGACTCCAAGAAACACAGTCACTCCGCAGTAGCATACATCTCGTAGTGATTGGATTCCCATGGAGGAAGGGGCGGTGTCATTGTTGGTGGTGGTGGAATTCTCTGAAAAGAATAGATGAGGGCCTTCTGAAGAATTAGAAAACTAACCTTCCATCGGCGATAGCCAAGGATGATCCCACAGATACCAACCACAGATGCTGCCCCAATTCCCATCCACATCATACTGTGAATCGCAGGAGGTGAGACCTTCTAAGTGGTATTTATGAAACGAAGAGTCCACTCACCTCAGCATTCGCTAGCTCTGAATCAGGAGGAGTGGTGGCATTTCGAATTTTTTTTTTTTTTTTATCTTTAACTCTGTAACAACTCGGTGACATTTGCTGGCAAGGAGTAGTCCGAGTTGTAGGGATGGGAGTGGCTGTTGGCAGAGGAAGAGATACATTGGGATCGCACTCTAGAGGAAGTTTCGCCCCAGTATTCCACGCGAAAACGCATTGTTTGCGCAGCTCGGGATAGGGCATTGAATTGAAATGCGCCTGATAAGCCAGCAGTTCGTGCCGGTGATAGTAGGGAGGCGGTCCAGGTCCTTCCAGGAGTAATTCATCGCTTCGGGCATTGATGGACGCAAGAAAGAATAGGAAAAGAGGTACTATCATGAACACTCGCTGTGTGTGCCGTATCAAAGTGTTTGCTGTTCATATCGCCACTGAGTCAGGGTGTTATGCAAGAATTTTTCTCAGAGACTTGCTCGAATCAAGTGTCATTACGCACTAAAGGAAGAAAAGGACACATCCATGCGTTACGATGTAGGAATCATCATCAGCTCATCAGATCTGCATGGACCGGGAGCAGCACTTTCTGCTGCTCCAGCTTCGCTGCTGATGATCATCTCGTGCTCCAAACAGTTTGTAAAATTGAATCTAGGCATATTATAAGAACAGCATGTGCCAGCATTATCTGCACAAATAGCCAATAGAGATTACCCGGTGGCATGGCTGTGCAGGCAACAGACCCAGTGGCATGGTTTTATGTGGGGGACTGTCTGGGAGATCGGAAGGACGCCATACAGGCTTACATAAACCGAAACTACTAACCCTGCACTCTTCACAATCTTAACTACAGCTCAGTCCCCATAATCCTATTCGACATGCCGCTCCCTCTCGTTCCTTCCGTCTCAGAGATCAACGCAGTAAATGGTGAGGATCTACGAGATGTCTTCCTTAGAAAGATGCCATCGTCTCAAATGACTTCACTGTGCATGCTCTCTCGCCGTTCTGACCGGTGAGAGAGTGCGCGAAAGGATGATACCTACTTTATCGCCTCGTAGAATTTCCCAACCACCACCATTCCAGAAGCTATCGTTCCTCCTGCGTATGCAGTCATAAACGCGATGCTCGAGGAGAGAATTAAAGCATGCAGACCGGATAAACATGCAGAGGACATGCACAATGTCCGACTCTGGCTGATTGACGAATTGAATAGTGCATCGAGGAAAAGGTTTGCTGAATGTCGTACTGCTTATTTTGTAGGGAATTGAGCTGGGATTGTATGATCGAATCCCATATATTTTTATCAAGTTTTTTATAAGACTATACAAAAAAATTAAAAAAATTAAAATTTAATCAGTCGTATTCAAGATGTTCACTTTTATGAGCATTTTAGATTTGGATGTGTTTAAATCCAAATCCAAGATGTTCAAAAAAGCAAATATTCAAGATTGGACGCTTTCTTTGCAGTGTCGCATGCGGCCAACGCTTCCTGCGCTCCTGTCGCAGCTGCAAGGACCAATCGCCGACTCAGCGGGTTATCTGCACTAACATCGTCTGTTGTCATATCTTCTGCTCCGATTGCGCCTTCGATGGATTCCCCTGCCCATCCTGCCAGACTTCCACGACTTTCATTCGTCTGTTCGAGGAGCAAAGCCGAGAATGTCCCATCTGCCTCATCGAACCATTCTGTCGATCGGTCTTCACGGGTTGCGGCCATATCATCTGCGCAGCTTGCACAATAAAACTGATCGTGGAAAATAAAAATGAAAAATTGGTTGACTGCCCGTTCTGTAGGGAGAGCGGCGATGCGCACCCTATGGTAGAAGAACTGGTCAACCCACCTCTCGAATCAACGGACTCCTAATAAAATATTACGAATTTCGAATGCCTTGTTCTTATTGTTCCTCAGCGCGATAAACTCGCGATTAATATACTATTGCATATCTGTAACTCAAATATTCATCGTTTCAGAGCGATAAATAAACAGAATACTAAAAAATACGATGGAGGAGACCACAGAAAATGTACAGATAGTGAAGTTTAATAGGGACCTTTTTTTTTTATTACGGAACGTCCGACACACGTGCGAACTCATTCCGGAATGAGAGTGGATTGTCGACTCTCGTTCCGGAATGGCCTTTGTTCTACTCTTGCTCGTTCCGGAACGGGTTAGCAAGAGCATATCCGAAAATGAGAAAATACAATAAAAACTTGCAAAAAAATTTTTAACACGCGTATCGCCTGAGGATTCAAACGGGCTATTTCGTTGCACATCAAAATTCGGCGCCACCCGAGATCTCTTCAGTTTTCGATGCCCCTCCATCAGGGGAACCCCCAGTGTCAATTAGAGACCCACTCGATCAGGTATTAAAACATCAAAGCAGTACTGCTGTGCTCCCCAAGCCTAGGCGCGCTATTCGCATAGAATATCGCGAATAGCCGCACGAAGACAATGAGAGCAGCACAGAACTATTTCTTTCTTGGAAGACGGCATGGGGCCAAAGAGATCTTCTCAAATTTCAGTTAATCAATGGACTTCCAGCCCTACTAGTACCCGACCTATCAATAGAGTACGGTACCAAGTACCAACCCAACTGGTACCTAACCCGACCCAGCAGTGAACTACGGTACCAAGTACCAACCCAACTGGTACCTAACCCGACCCAGTAGTGAACTACGGTACCAAGGTTCAACCCAACTGGTACCTAACCCGACCCATCAATGGAGTTCGGTACCACGCATCAACCCAACTGGTACCTAACTCGGCCCATCCATGGACTACGGTACCAAGTACCAACCCAACTGGTACCTAACCCGACCCATCAATGGAGTTCGGTACCACGCACCAACCCAACTGGTACCTAACCCGACCCATCAATGGACTACGGTACCAAGGTTCAACCCAACTGGTACCTAACCCGACCCATCAATGGAGTTCGGTACCACGCACCAACCCAACTGGTACCTAACCCGACTCATCAATGAAGTTCGGTACCACGCACCAACCCAACAGGTGCCTAACCCTACCCATCAATGAGCTACGGTAGCACGCACCAATCCAACTGGTACCTAACCCGACCCATCACATGCAATGCACGCTGAATGAACGCTCACTTCCAATCGACACACCGACCATTGATCTACCAGGAGAGCGGAGCTGACCTTCTCTTCCCCTTTGATCTACCCTACTCCGAGCGGTGACCCACTTCCCCCGTCGATCGATTAGCCCTCTTGATCTACCTTATTCTGAGAGTCAGAATTCAATCGATCGATTACCTCCAGTGATCTACCCGCCTACTAGAGTCGAGCCTTCCCTTTTCTGCATCGATATCGATCGATATCTATCCACTACCGTACTCCAAGCTCGTTTCAATACCAATCCATAACAACCATATTTTCTTTCCCTTTTTTCACTCGACCCAGGCGTCCTACATGCCTAACGACTAGGTTGACACTAATGCCAATCTACACTACCTTGTCTCCTCTGCATCCACCGCTTGGCGATCCCTCCAGCTCCTCGTTGACGCTCCTCTTGACTCCAGACGGCGAGACGGCGACTGGAATCTACAACAAAAATAATTAGTAATAAAAATAAATAATACAAAAATAATTATAAAAATGACTTCCCTGCGGGCTGCGCTCCTCCTCTCTTCTCCGCCGGCGCGAGACGACCTCCGGCGAGACGGCGACTGGAATCTACAACAAAAATAATTAATAATAAAAATAAATAATACAAAAATAATTATAAAAATGACTTCCCTGCGGGCTGCGCTCCTTCTCCTCTTCTCGGACGCCTTCGGCGGTGCGAGACGGCCTCCGACGAGACGGCGACTGGAATCTACAACAAAAAATAATTAGTAATAAAAAATAAAAAATACAAAAATAATTATAAAAATGACTTCCCTGCGGGCTGCGCTCCTCCTTCTTCCCCGACGGCGCGAGACGACCTCCGACGAGACGGCGACTGGAATCTACAACAAAAACAATTAGTAACAAAAATAAATAATGCAAAAATAATTATAAAAATGACTTCCCTGCGGGCTGCGGTCCTCCTCCTTCTCCGACGGCGCGATACGACCTCCGACGAGACGGCGACTGGAATCTATAACATGAATAATTAGTAATAAAAAAAATAAAATTTTAAAAATGACTTCCCTGCGGACTGCGCTCCTTCTCCTCTTCTCGGACGCCTCCGGCGGTGCGAGACGGCCTCCGACGAGAGACGACGCTGGAATGGGATAGCTAATTGTAAGTAACGAAAGAGATCCCCAACCCGCCCCCTTCCCGCCCCATCGCAAGTAAGTCAGTCAGCGCTAGAAAAAAGCTGAAAGGGAGAGAAGTCGTCGAGCGGTCGGGCCATCTTGATCTCATCGTCTGAAAGGATTGCTTGAGATGACAACGAGAGCGGCGAACCTGCGGCGTGTTACCGTTCCGCCGTCGCTCGCGCTTGTCTGCAGTCGGCCAGGTGCCTCGTCCCTCAAAAAACGAAAGTATTAAACTTATTAAACGAGTTAATTGAAAAATTATCAAGCAAGTATAAGTTACACAAGCACATGCGCATGCACAAGACAAAAACACAAATCCAGCTCAATTTTTCAAACGCCCATCACCAAGCAACCCAGAAGAGGGGTGATCAATCCCTGTTCTGGGCTACTTGTTGGCTGTTTGTTGATAAAAAGTTACGAATGGTGTAACGGGATCAGCGGCGAAAAACTTGGAAAAAATGAGCTACAATACTTATCTGAGCACGTCGAGGAGCGGGTGGAAGTGGGCGCAGAGCTCCTCGGCTGCCGCAATCCTCCACTGATCAAGGCCACTCGATGACGAGTAAATGGTGGTCGCCTGTGATCATTCGTATTAAGGATGATTGAAGCAAAGTAGCACATCTCGGAGCCGATAAAAGAGGTGGGCGTTCGCACTGCAAGAATGGGCGAGCACGGGTCAGCGAAATCTGAAGGTTGCTGGAGCAAAAGAGATGGCGGGAAAGCAGGTCGAAGCAGAGAAGGGAAGGGAGGACAGGCAGTGGAGCACGCGGGAAGAGAAATGGCAAATCGCGGAGGGGCTGAGGGTCGGAAACACGAGCGCGATGGTAGATCAAATCGCTGCGCGTTGCGTACGAGGACGCTGGCCCATAGCTATCGATCGTATGTAATCGCCCGCCCTCACACAGGTACGCTCCAATTGGAGCTCCAATTCAACAAGTGTACTGTAAGAAAAAGTTTGAAGTTCGCTGCTCGAAATTCAAACTTTCCCTGTTTTTCTTTGCCCCGATGCCGCTTCAATGTCGCTGTTTTGTTTGTTTTTAACTGGGCAATATTCTGTGATCATTCCGTGTTCACTTGCTTTTATTTAATCTTCGTGCGCCGATGTTTTGAAAATTCGTAAAAATTCCACCGTTCACAGTTTTCTTTCTTCCAGGATATTTTGATTTTTTCGCAAACTATTAGCAAATCTTGGTTTTGTTATATCCTATTTACGTATTATCTTTCAAGAGGAGCTCTTTACAATCGACCAGGAAATAATTCTTCGTAGTCAGCGCTGCCGGTGTATGCCAAACGGGGAGAATTTACGCTTATTTTCCATTTGGTTTCGAGTTTCTTAATTTTTTTATTCTTATGTTGTGCCTCAATATCTCTTTTTGCCGGAATATATATCCCGATACGTAAATTTAATTAGTATGCTATAGGAGAAGGAAGTGCGCCTACGGTAGGAAAGCCGACTTCTCCGCGGTGTGCCTCGCCGACTTTTCAGACCAGCATTTTTTCACGCTTGCTCATCCCAATCAATACTACATTGTTGTTGTTTTTCTATCGTGATTTATTAATTAATGTATGCCCGATTTCAGCCTGCTTATTTTCTTTACCTATCACTGATTTGTGCGTATCAATTGGTCTTGTACTGAGCTAGGTTTGTGGCGAAACCTTTTCGAATTGTGCGTTGCTCATAAATTACCGCGATTGTTTCAGCCTTATATTTGTATTTAACAATCTCTAAATCATTCTAAAAATTATTTTAATTGTATTACCCTCTCCTCGATTGGTTTATCACGCTTTCCACGCTCATTCCGCCTCCACTAGTGTAATTTCTCACACGCAATTGTCTGTTATTCTCGATTGCGTGGGACATTCTCCTCGATCACTCTGAGAGCTAACTGCGTGAGCCAAGCTATATTCCAGAACCATAGACTGCTCCTCTGGGATAGGATTTCCCTTATCTATCGGCGCCATCAGTAATGTCCTCCCTCCTCGCAGTGGATTGAATATGGGTTCGGGCGGCGCGGCGGGAGTTCGCCTTCCCTTTCTATGTTATTACCCACATTCCACTGTTTCTTTCTCACCCGCTCTCCTCTTCCAATCAATCCCTCTCTGTATTAGTCAGATCAACAATCGCATCGTGCGAAGACTCTCTTGCTAGCCAGAGATCATGCGGGACGAGGAGAGGCAATCATATCAGCCCCTTCTTCTCCCATCCACCTCTCCGCTGTCTCTCACGCAAGTCGATCAAGTTGTCTCTCTAGAACTTCCTCGTTTCCCCTCCTCCCTCCCTATCTCTCTTTGATTCCCGCCACAGAGGAGAAAGGCGCGCCTGTACTGTTTCATCATTGGGTGAGCAATAGAGGCGCGAGACAGGGTGGAGGCCATTGGATCGTGTGGCCTTTGCCCTACTGGACACGACAGGGTCACTCACTTTTGAACGGCACCCCGCCCCATTCGCGTTTCATTTAGCCATTAATTATAAATTTTGCACGCTTGTGTTCTCAGGTACTCTCCCCGCTCATCCTGAAACCCCAATGAGTGCGATCACCATTCTCGATTCATCATTTTAATATAAATTGAGAACTTCGAAATTCTTCGTAGGGTAATTGTAAGGGATCAGCCCCTGTTTGGCCGGCCAAGTCGGCTTTGTAATCTCTCCTTTTCGATCTGGCGTATCCGCTATTGCACCCTGTCCCCCACTGCTCGCTCCTCTCACCTCTGTCTTCCCCTCGTTTACTCCTCCCTCCCGCCTCTCTCTTTCAGCCACAAGCGAGTTGTTCGTCTCTCTTTCTTTCGTTCGTCTTTTGCTTGCAAATCGATTGATCGATCCAGGCAGCCGCGCGTTTTTCACATTTTAAATAGGATCTCCCCTTGAATTATTTCGACTTCCTGAAACGTATGTTCATCTGTTTTCTATTAATAAATAATAGCCAGTGCCTTCCAGGCGCGTATATTCATTGATCCTCTGAAGCTCAAAGTTTGCGCTGAATAATGAATGGTTTTGTTTGACTTGAGAAATAGAAGTCGAGGGGGAGAAAATCTCCTTCATTGGCCGGTGATGTGACGTCTGCCTGTGCCCCTATCAGTTCCAAGCTGCGGCTCTCGTCTTTCTCATTTTCGCCTGATCTCTCACCCATCTAGCCCCTAAAAGGCGAGTGTATTCAAGAGAGTTCTCGCTTTCTCAGCGCTTTTCGTTCCCGGCTCCTCCCTCTTCCCCTCTATTTCGTCGTCGGCGGAGTTTCAGTAGGACGCATCCTCTTCTTCCTCAATTGAATCGCAATCAATTCGCAGCTCCCTCGCCCCTCTTATTCGTTGCACATCTTGTTTAGGAACCTTCGCGTGTTTCAGCCATTTTCGAAAGTAAGGAACAGAAGTCAGATAAGCAAAAGACGGGCTGTTGAGTGAATTAACGAGCTTCCGGGTCCTCGGAGATGCGTTCATCTAGCAGTCGGGACAATAATTACGTTGCCGTCGAGGAAATGCGATATCCTAGACAGCAACTGACTGTTAGTAGGTGGGAATGACGTGATTTCTTTGATTTTGCGTTGTTTTACATGCACATCGGAAGCATTAAAAAATCGATAGGCAAGATGATTCACTTGGGAAATTTGTCCCCTGCTTTTTCGTGAATCATCTCGGTTATTTCCTCGTCTTTTTCGAATTGAATTCGATCCAGCGGCTCCTCTGAAGCCCTATATTATCTCGTCGTCCCCCACGCTGGCAGCGTGTAATCACGCCGCGGAATTCGCTGCGAATCCCGCCAATGGCTCTCCCAATTTCACATGCACTGTTGCGTGGTCGGGCAAGGTGGGAGGGGCGATGGGAAATGGAGCAAAGGCAGTCCATTCCTTGCGCGAATCCATCCCCTTTTCTCCCTTGCGTGTTCTCTTATTTGGCTAATCTACCGATGCGCTGAAGGGAAAGCGAAGCGTCGAGCCGGAAAGGTGAAAGGGATTACGATGAGAGCACTCTAGCTTCTGGTGACGACCGGATGTTTTTCTCACCCGGGGCAATGACTGATTTTTCGGTGAGAAATGCTGATGTTGGTCGTTCACTGTTTCTAGAGATCGCGATAGCAAGAATATTAGTGGGCCAAAGTGCACCAGTGCTAGTGGTAAACAGGTGGGCTGTTTTGGCAGTCTCGGCCGCGCAACAACAGAGTCGTCCTGACGTGCAAAGAGCAGCAGTCGAAAACAGGGATGTTTTCGGGGATGCTGGGAAACATTGGCTGACATCTCTCGCCTAATGAGTTATCTGAGTAGTAGATGTCTGCATTCTATTCATCAAACATCCTCGCGTGATTGTATGCGGAGGCAGAAACATTGCTCGAATTGCATAGGGGGCGGAGGGATGCGCAGAATTCTCTTCTCAAGAAATAGGAGTACGGTGGATTAGTAAGCGAGCCATATGCGGATAGGAAGCTGGCTTGAAGAGGCGCATCTGTAGTCAGAGGCGTTTATTTTATTCTTTTATCCCTTAAAAACTATATTTATTGACATTTTATCGTTAATCCGATGAGGTGGGGGACCAAGCGAGACGGAAGAATCGCGCCTGTAGCCAGGGACGACCACCGAAAGTCGTACTACCTCCTATTTAGGGAAACTTGGCTGAGAAGGGCAGTTATTAGTCGTAACGCTGGTTATCTACCCTACTACTGTGGAAATTATGCGCTACTCTTCGATTCTGATTAATTATGATGACAAAAGAGTCTGCTCTTTTCGATATTAATGCCAAAAATAGCGATAAAAAGGTGTCGATATTTGGCTTTACTCAGTAATGATCAAAGCTGTCATGTGGCGATTCCAATCACCAATTTGTTTGTCATTTACTGAGAGTATGGTGCAAAAGGGCTTCTCGAGTCGCATGATTCTGATTACGGCCGGCTTGTTAGTCAACGTGCGCTGCAAAAAAGGCGCTGCGCTCGAGCCTCAACCACGGGACTACGATTACACGTTTGCTCTTTCGTCGTGGAGAGAAATATAGCCGGCAGTGCGTTGCAGGCCCATAAAATGCGGGCGAAAAGCACTAGATATTGGGCAGTTTTCAATGTTTTAATGCTTGTTCCTTCCTATTCTTGTTGCGGAAGGTCGCATCGATATCAGCCTTGATGTAATGATAACTGGGATCTCTCTCTCTTCAGATTCCACTTTTCGATATTTTGCCGCTTCTTCCCACTATGGAATCTTCGCTCCCACTTTTCCATGCAGAACCTCGTTGCCATTCGTCTGTCTATTCCATTCCCGGGACTCTGACGTATCCACGAGAGGGGAAGAGTTGAGGGCCTCTCTCCTTTCCCTCGCTCGCGCTATCTCTTGAATGAAAAGCAGCAGCGAAAGAAAGAGAAGATGTGAACGGGGCGGGAGAGGGTCTAACCCTTCCCTTTCTTCCCCCTCCTCTCCCCACTCCGTCTTACCCCCTTCCAAATATGTGTTTTCTGTCACTCTCACCCTCCCCTCCTCTCCTCTTCTGCCTAGACTGCCTGTTGAGAATCCATAACGCACGCCTCTCTTCCGTGAAGAATTCCTGAGCGGGGGAACTTTTTTCTCGCTTGTTTTGCTGTTTTTTCGGGCCATCTTTAATCAATTTGCGAGGAAAATGGCGGAGCAAGAGAGCCTACCGCGCGAAGTTTGTTCGTGTGTTTGTACCATGGCTGAACTCACAAACCACCTGTCAAATAGACTGTTCTCTAGTCACAAGGAATTTAGAGCACCTGCTCACAATTTTGAATGTTTTTGAAGAGATAAGATAGCGTCTGAAGTGGTATTTTCATGTCCGTTTTCGTCCCCTTCCAGAACTTTCTACACACAACCACAGGGGATGGCCCGAGCGGGGGTTTATAATGGAGTTTGGGCGGCGAATCGAGCGGAGGGGTGTGAATAGAAGACGAAAAGAGGCAAAAAGTGCGGCCGAAGTTCGGGAATGGAATGAATTGAGCCGTTTATCGATTGGAGGTGACAACCCGCGCCTTTGGTGTTACCGTCCGCGTTTTAGGTTGATCTATCTCCCGCTTGTTTGATGTTTCCGTCTTGGTTTAAAAGTAATATTGAGTATTGATTAGTGAATTGATGGTTGCGTCGAGGCCGTTTATGATTGGTCGAGTTGTTTACCAGCGCTTAAAACGTCAGAGTGAATTAGTCGCGGGCTGGCCAGAGGGATCACCGTTACCTTTTCATTTCCCCTCTTCCTCCCCTCTCTCCCAGCCAACTTGTGTGCCTGCCTCTCTCATCAGTCACTGTCTCTCTCATTCGTCCCCGCTCCCTCGCTCGCTTACCCACCAGATTACGTTCACTTGTTCTTGTTTCCTCCTCCCTGCTATCTTTTTCTCTTCGCTCCTCTCCCCTTCCTCCCCTCTTCGCCTCTCACTCAAACGTCTTTTCCTTGCCTTCAAATCCTCCTGCAGTAAGGTGTAGTGCGAGTATTGATTGACTAGATTGACTAGTCTTCGTGTTTTGACCGGAGATCGCAAGGGCTGATTGGAGGTCGGTCTGCACTTGGTTTTGAAGTCAATAATAATCCGAACCCCCGGCGTCACCCGCGAGTTTCGTGTTTTTGGCGTGGCCTAAAATCGCATTATCTGAAGTGGCCCTCGATTTTTGCTCGTTGATCGCATATTTCGTCATTCGCGAGTGATTCATCCCTTTTCTTGTGATTTAAATAATTTAAATATTTAATTATTGCAGGTCTCCTCAAGTAGTGCGGTAAGATCGAGTGCGAGTGAGGAAGTGCCCAATCGACCGACCGAAGCAGCAAGGAAGACATGTCTGGCGATTCCGAGCTCAACGTGGACAATCTCATCACGAGACTGCTTGAAGGTGCGCTTTTTTATATTTATGCGAAGGTTGAAACGTAAAAATCAAGTGTATGAACGCTGGGAAGAATCATCATATTGAGCAAGTCAAAGTAGATGACGAGGTGAAGGCAGCGTGAAACCTCGTAGTTAAGGGTTGAAATATTATTAAATTAAATTAACTAATACTCTTGAACTTGCTTTGTGTAGCGCTAATTGGTAACAATATTGTTTTAATTACTTAATTAATTATATATTAATTTGCAGTCCGTGGCTGCCGCCCCGGCAAGACGGTGCAGATGACGGAAGGCGAGATTCGCGCGCTCTGCCACAAGGTTTGTTTTTAAATTTAGGTATTTTCGAAACTAAATTCACAAATAGGTGCTGTCAGTGACGATTCTGCCACATCAAGGTGTTCTTTTCGAAAATAATTAATGCTCGTTTTTGTTGGAAGCAAATGAGGTATAGTGAGAATGCGTGTGCGTGCAAACTGTGCCCGAAATCGTGCGGATATCTGTGTGGACGGGCACTAAAATAGAAGCTGTCCGTGACTCAGAAAGTGATCGCCCGGACTCGTCAAAAACGTGCGCGTGTGAAGGGAAAGCTGACGCGTAGCTGGCCTAGCAACGATCTTTGAAGGGTTTTGAGCGTAGGAAGGGGGGGGGTAATATTACTTTTTATTTGTACGCCTGCAAATTATTATCACATTGAGGTAAGCACACAAAGCTTCTAGTATAGTCAGCTTGAAACCTAAGTGTGCATTCTTGGATTTATTTTTAAAATATCAGGATTCGATGAATTTGAATAGTCGAAAAATAGTCTGTGATGAAGGCAGCGTGAAACTGAGGATTGCAAGGTATAAATAGATTTATTATTTAAATAAAATTATAATTTTCAGTCTCGCGAAATCTTCCTGTCGCAGCCGATCCTGCTCGAGCTCGAGGCGCCCCTCAAGATCTGCGGTTTGTTAATTAATATTATTATTAATATTTTCGAAAATACAACACGTTCGGTCCAAATTCAGACATTTCTATTGATTAATTTTTTTGCAACCAAGAAGCCGTATCTATTGAGTATCTAGCAGCAACTTTGACTATGGGAACAGTCTGAAACATGCGAACTGCGGGTGCAACGAACTAATCGCATTCGCCGATCAGCATTGTTTGGTTCTTCCCCCTCTCCTTTGCATATTCGCCCTCTCCTCCCAGATTAGCAATCACATGTGTGAATGGGTGCACAGAGGGGCAACAATGATACGAGGGAGGAGGATGGATGGGATGGAAAGGGGGAACGACCTAGGGGGTAGTAATTCGAGGAATATAGGCCCTTGTCGTGAAGAAAACGTGCCAAGAGCCAGCCCATTACCGTACTTGCAAGTGTAGTCAACAAGTGTTACGGAGCAGTAAAGTTATGGCCGTGTTGTCTAGCGGAGCGCGAGTGATGAAATCCCGGGCTACATGCTTCAAAAAGCGGAGACCTCTGTCCTCGTTAACCCCTGATAGTCACTTTTCGAGGGTGGATCGGAGAAATGCACTGACACTTCATGTGATTCCTGCCGGTTAGATGGATCGAGTGATCAGGCAAAAGGTGGAGAGTGTATGTCGCAATCCGCCTCCTTATCATTCTGTTCTGTATCAATCACAAACCATTGATCGTCTCTTGCGCGCGCCCCGCTGAAAGGAGGGAGGGAGGAAAGGGAAAGAGGGATGCGAGGGCGGATGACCTCGTTTATCGGAGGTTATGATGATTAGAGAGGGATAGGGTGAAAGGATCCCCCTCGCTAGTGTTCTCGCAGGAGTAATGGTGACATGAGGTGAAAAGGGGTCTAGGCAGTTCCTTGTGAACTCTGACGCGATAAGTATGATTCGAAGGGAATGGGGTCTTTTTGAATTTTCTCACATGCTTCCCTGGCTTTTCCTTGTAAATTCTGGGGTCGAAATGATGATTCTAGGAGAATGGAGTTGCAGATTCAAAATTTGTAGGAATTCCTGGAGTAAATGGTGGAGCTCGAATGCTTTTGCGTGTGTAAGGTAGTAGACGTGCGTTTTGGAAGAAAAAAAGCTGCAAAACAACTGGCAAACTCATCTGGCTGCTTCCGAATAGTCTGTGGTATATTACGAGGGAATGGGGACTATGACCCGGCATTTTGACGCTTTGCTGATATTATAAAGCGTTAGTTGATCCTCGGCAATGAGTTGGGCCGGTTTTCAACATAATTTACGGAGTGCATGGTAATTTGATGCGTTTTGAATTTTTAAATTAAAGTCAGAACTCTGAAACGGAAATTGTGCATGAAATTGCGCCAACCAGTTTTCATCTTCTGACCGGAACAGGAAGTTTATTTGGCAAGGGAAAAATGTGATTGATGAAAAGTGCTTTCGTTTTATGAGATCAGACTTTCAATTTCTTACTTATCGTAACTCTTTTGGAAAGCTTCTCGAATACGCAATTGCCTCTATGAAGCCTGGATTCTGCATCGCGGGCGGCTTGAAATACTAAATTGTAGTGTGTGCGAAAGCCAGGGGCGTAGATTGAAACGGGAGATGCATGAATTGGCGCTTATGAGAGGATGTGACGAGGTGAAAAGTGAGAAGTGGGGATTCAGAAGGCGCCGGCGACCAAAGATGGCCATCTTTCATGCTATATAGCGCTGTCTGACTGACTAGAGAGCAGGGAAAACCGAGAGACGACGGGAGTTGAGATTCTGAAGGAAATAAATGAGGAAGTGCCGGGATTGCTCAAGGGACTTTTCAGAGAGAGAGAGAAGGGGGGAGGGAGGATGGCTATATTTGGAGACGCCTCTGAACTTCATAATATTATTGGGGATGATGTGGGATTTGCACAGGGGAAGTAATGAGGGCTTGAGGAGGACACGGTCAATTAGATGCTTTGGTGTGATATCTGAATTTGGGGTTTTCATTGAAACGGATATTGCTGTTCTATTATCCTTGGATTGAGTTACCATGCCTTTCTAGGTCTTGTGAAACATGCTACCTGGAGGCTAAAAATTAATCTGAAACAAGTTGATCGAGGATCCAAATTGTCGATTTGCAGGTGACATCCACGGTCAGTACAACGACCTGCTGCGACTGTTCGAGTACGGAGGCTTCCCGCCCGAGGCCAACTACCTCTTCCTCGGAGATTATGTGGACAGAGGAAAGCAGTCGCTCGAGGTGGGATGTTGTTGTTAATTTGAGGTTCAGAAACGTCCATCCATTGTATCAATGAGGTTCCCTGGGGCTTTGTAGTAGAGGTGAAACGCAAATGTGATTCTAATCTTTCGCATATTTTTCCTGTTTGGTTTTTCTGCGATACATCAAGTCAATCATTGTTTGAGAGAAAATCACGCTTTAGGGATAGCCGTGAAGCGAGAAGGTGCATGTTTGCACTTTTTTTATCGTGTTTAAATTAAATAACTTAGTGAAATTTACAGACGATCTGCCTGCTTCTCGCGTACAAGGTGAAGTACCCGGAGAACTTCTTCCTGCTCCGCGGCAACCATGAGTGCGCCTCCATCAACAGAATCTACGGATTCTACGATGAGTGTGAGTGATCTGACCCAGTGAACTTGTGAGGAGTACTGTAGTTTGGGTAGAGTAGGCACAATCAACAGAATCTGCGGATTCTACGATGAGTGTGAGTGATCTGACCCAGCGAACTACCGTAGTATTATGGCTTCAATTGGTACGCGCACAGTTGAAAAGGGTGCCCAAAACCAAGGCATGGAGCCGTGGCCGAGTGGTCTAAGGCGCACCTAAGGTATGATCGCGAGGTCGCTGGTTCGAATCCCGGCCCTTGCAAACTCTTTTGCCAAGCTTTGCCACGATTTTAGGAATTCAGAAAATTCTTAGAAAAAATTGGGCAAACCTTGGCAAATAAGTTGGCGGGTGGTAGGATTCGAACTTGCGACCTCGCGATCATACCTTAGGTGCGCCTTAGACCACTCGGCCACGGCTCCATGCCTTGGTTTTGGGCACCCTTTTCAACTGTGGGTACGCGATTGTTTTATTTTTTAACGAGATATTATCACTACATTGTTGTTTCAGCACAACTCCGATCTAAGTGAAAGTTGTGAAACACTAGAATAGAGTGAAATGAGCTAACGTCGAATTTGGCAATGGGATCGTTTGTTCTTTGTACCCAGTGACTGCAATCCATCATTCCGCCAGTCGCTGAGAGGGAACAAGCGATAAAAAGAGAAAGAAGAACGTGAAATAGCGAGAGTTTCAGCGGAGTTTGGGGATGGGAATGTATAGGAATGACGTCCCCAGAGAGAGAGAGAGTGGAGTTTAGTTTTAGTCCCGAGTAGGACAAGAATAGGGATTTTTTTCATTTCTTTCATACAATCAGCGAATTCTTGAGTCCAAAGGTATCATTGTCCATTTTTGCTAGTCATACATAAAATGGATGATGCAAACGAGGAAACGATATTATCGAAACCAATTCTAATCGCAAATTTTTTTGCAGGCAAGCGTCGCTTCTCGATCAAGCTGTGGAAGACGTTCACGGACTGCTTCAACTGCCTCCCCATCGCCGCCCTCATCGACGAGAAGATCTTCTGGTGAGTGCGGGTGGTGCAGTCGGAGGCGACGTTTGGTAAATCACAGAATGTGAAGCACATGCACAAAATGATAGTGGTAGTGGTGTGTGTATGTGGTTATAGGTTTCAGAGTTTACTCATCAGTAGCTGGAGACTTTTAAAAGTAATAGTGTCTTGAGAAGTGTGCGGTGTAAAAAAATTAAAGATTAATTGTCTAGAGATTCACAAACAGCGCACTTTCAGAATATTGTTTGCTTCGAATTTGTTTTCTTTGCTTCCTAGGTTGGTTTGTGCTGCGAGTAGGTTACATGATCAGCTGTGCTCATTTGATACGTTTTATTCCAGACTTCGTGGTTAAAATACTAAAACAACTCATTAGTAAATAGAGTGTTTCAGTACTGCTAGATAAACGGTGATTTCCGGGGTGTTTTTGATAGACGCGCGAGTTCCCGCAAACTAATTATATAATTAATAGCTGTTCAATCTCCTTCCTTGCAGCTGCCACGGTGGCCTCTCGCCCGATCTTCAGAACATGGAGCAGATCAGGAGGATCATGAGACCGACCGACGTCCCCGACACGGGTTTGTTGTTGTTGTTGTTATTTGTTATCCTTATTTTTTTTTAAATTTTTGAATTTTTTCGTGGTAGTGGAACTGAGGTTGCAGCGAGGCTATGTGTGATTGCGTTCATAGGCGAATTCGATATCGAATACTTATTCAGCCAAATAAACGATAAACATCTTTTATATTTGACCAGTAGGATCGCGGTTGCGCCAGTACTAGATCACCTTGTGTGCACAGGAAAAGACTGTATTAGTCTCAAGCCTTTTAAAACAATCCTTGTCTAGTTTCTTCCCCTGACCATTTAGGATCGCGGTTGCACCCCGCCTGGATTTTCTTGCTACCTTGTTCAGATTCATTGGATGATCTTTTTTG
The DNA here is from genome assembly GCA_900490775.1 of Pristionchus maxplancki. NCBI lineage: Eukaryota > Metazoa > Nematoda > Chromadorea > Rhabditida > Neodiplogasteridae > Pristionchus > Pristionchus maxplancki. The sequence continues at coordinate 124,389 of LS533477.1, forward strand.
TTGTAATAAAACACTTTGACTAAAAAAGTTTAAATAACTGTTAATCACATCTCATTGCAGGTCTGCTGTGCGACCTGCTGTGGTCCGACCCGGACAAGGACGTGCAGGGATGGGGCGAGAACGATCGAGGTCAGGAGTGGTTTTGTATTTCTATAAATAATCTTTTTTTTTATGTTGTTGAACACTACACACTCTGATAATTGTTGACGTGCCGAATTCGTTGCCTATAGAATATCAGTGCAACTCGAGAATGACTGGGTCGTTATCAAATCAACCGTGCGCAATTTCGCTGGTTTTTTTTTGTTGTATGTTGATGACATCACCTCGACTTATCGCTTGCTCAGTGCATTAGATGTCTATATTAATACAGTGCAAAAAAAAAGGAAATTGTCAATAATTTAAATATTATCGCAGGAGTGTCGTTCACGTTCGGTCCCGACGTCGTCGCCAAATTCCTCAACCGACACGACCTCGACCTCATCTGCCGAGCGCATCAGGCGAGTTGTTGTTTTTAATTTAGTTCTTATTATTTACAATATTTTCACCAAAGCCAAACCTGCCAACTTTGCGCTTGAAGGTTACAATATAGGCGACTGCTGCTTGCTAGATTAATACCTTCTCTGCGTAGTTGATAAATAAGTAAACTGTCTATTTGTCCCTCATTTGTACAGTTGAGCGAAGCTGCGACAGTAGCAAGTAGTCCTTTGTTCATTTCACGTTTATATTTATGATTCATTTATGATTTTCACTATTTATTTAATTTGCAGGTCGTCGAGGACGGCTACGAGTTCTTCGCCAAGCGCCAGCTGGTGACGCTCTTCTCCGCGCCCAACTACTGCGGCGAGTTCGACAACGCCGGCGGCATGATGAGTGTGGACGAGACGCTCATGTGCTCCTTCCAGGTACGGTAGGGGCACGACGAACGGTGATCGAGGACTGATTTTATTCTGGAAAACTGTATTCCTCGCTGGCCACGCGGGGATACTGTAGTTGATCGATATACTGCATCGTTTTGCAAGTGAGCATGCTTGGCGATTAGCGTGCAGTGACCAGGTGACTCGGCGCTGCTTCCTTTCAATATAATCCGCGACCACCCCACCCGGAAAGCCGGTGTAATTGCGGGATTAGCTTAGGTTTATTCGCGAACTGGCTTTAAAACTCTTGTTTCGCCCTGCAGATTAGTGGTCAGTGGAACACGAGTTCGCCTGGGTGTTCTAATTGGCGCACTCTTGACGCCCCGGAGGTCCATTAGCTTTCTGGTCACTCTCCCGAAAACATTCCGACCCCTCCCTTGCTCTTTGCATGGTCCATTTAGAGCGGAGTTCCAATCGGTTCTCTCGTCTCTTCTCGTTCCATACCTCCTCTTTCCTGTCCTAATCTCTACAACACCCATTTGTGGTCGTTACATTAGGAGTTACTACTTTTTCGTTTGCGGACGAGAACCCAGCGCACTTTCCTTTGACTGCCTGGTGCCTCTTGAATGGCCGTGATGTCTCAGTGAGACCAGAGACGTTCCACAATCGGAATGGGCCCATCAAGTGTCTCTCGGACAGCAGAGGAGCCCCCTCTCTTTGCTGCTGTTCTCTGACCGCGAGAATGAATGCGGTCTAATCACACATACAAGCCAAAAAAGCCTGTGCAGCAGCGCAGCAAGAAGGAATGCGAACGAGACATCAGAGATTAGTGTGTGTGGAATCGGGAAGTAAGTAGCAGCAAACAGGCTGCAGAACGCTCGATGCGAGAGGAGAAATGCATTTGTGCACACACAGGCCGCTGACAGTATTTGTTGGCTTTCCGCCTGACTGATTGTGGTGCATTCGCGAGAAAGTGGACTGCAAAAAAGGTTTTCGACTCGAGTGTTTGCCGTGTGTGCAAGAACGACGCTGAATGAGGAAGTTGTTTGGCGAAGAGGAGGCAATTCTGCCGAGAATGACCCAGGTGGTTCTGTAATGGGATTACGATAGATGCGACCGTTTCCGCATCGGCTTACCGTAAGAGTGTAATGAGTTTTCCTAGGCGGTTCCTTTCATCTCAAAGGGGACCGTTATGAACGGAGGACTATAGCAAACCAATTGAATTGGATGCACTCGCCTCTTCTCCCCCACCCACCAGTTCCTCTACTCATCGGTTGCCAATTTCGTATATATCGGACCCCGAGCACTCTCTCAATTCCGCACGGTCTCTCGCCGGTCAGTCAGAGCACCCCACCCCTCCTAGCACGACGTATTACTTGGGGGAATTCCAATTGCACTTGATTGAGAAGAAAGTGCATGTTTTGGTTGGAAATAGCTGCAATGGGATCGCGTGATTGAAGGATCTCTGCTACGCAAAGTACTCCGAAGAAGAGCAGCAGCGTAGGTTGGCAATAGTGTAGCGCAGGCTCCTTTGTCCGACCCCGCTAGGCTCTTGTTGCGCTGTCGCCAGTGGTTGCACCGGAGTAGATCATAGTGTGCCTCCTTTCCTCGGGCCTTGTTGACAACCCAGAAGCAAAAAGGAAATCGAGGCAGAAGGCGGAAATAGAGTGGCGCTGTACTGATAGGCAGTGGGCTGCTATGGCGATGCTTATTGTGCGAAGATGGAGCCACTAAACCCGGAAGCCGGAAGATGGCCTCGTGGTAGCTGACGGCGTCTGAATGATCCCTAGCCACGCCGAAGACGTGGTCGACGAGCCCCCTAGTTTCGATTAGAGAACAGAATCGCGTGCATGCCTGCCGCTGACACTTATTTATTTTCGGACACGTGTCGCGGGCCCGTTGTTTTGAGGTTGATGCCTGCCCATGTCGTTGAGAGGTTTCGCGTGTATGGGTGAGTCGAGACGCTCATCCGAGATTTGCCGATGAGATCAGAGGGAGATGGCGGGCCCACTCACGTATGCGCGAGACTGATGAGGTGTGAACGATTGAAGATGGCTAAATGAATGCAGAGATATTGATGACGCTTTCGGGAGCACGATATCAGAATCGCAGATGCGAGCGTCTGGCTCTCTTGAATGTACGAGATCCCTCGGTCTTCTGACCACTGCTTCAGAATCCCTCGAGTGGTGATGAGGCGTGGGAGTGTCGAGTTTTAAAAGGGATTCTCGCGAGGTGGCGGCGCCGCCTGACTGAGATCCCCCTGCCATCCATACAAAGGAGCGACGGCGGCGGTAATGGAATCAGGCGACTGTGAAATGCGAATTCGAGAATACGAGAGGGGGGATGAGATGTGAATGCGTGAATGAATGATCCTCACGTCACTCGCTAGACGACGATTGCTGTCTGGTGACACGTCTCGGTTGAAGTATTTTGTGAACTCGATTCGTGCGTTTTTGAGTGGCTATATTTATAGCGCGCTCCGAATCCTCGCCATGAATGGCCTCAGCTTCCAATTAATATTTTGGGCGCAGCCTGAGAGATCTCTAGATAGAGGCCCTCTCAATTGGTGGTTCCCCAAGGCCCGGAGCGTGTTATTCGACAGAAAATGTGATGGGCTCGAAAAACACGAGGACTATTCATTCATATTTCGCCAGAGTGTCGCAATCTGTTGTGTTTTCACTCGGAGAACAATGAGCCCCTTCTTCTTTTTCTTTTGAGTTGTGACTCAACCTAACCCGTGTTCCGGAAGTTTTTCCCGTGGGAGTTTTGAAAGGATTTCCATCTCCCTCGCTTCTGCAAAGTTGGAAAGGTTGGAGCAGAGTGACGCGAAGGCGAAGAAGTTCCCCCTCCTCTCCCCCCTCATCCGCTCACTCCCCAAGTCTTCGTCGTTGACGTCTGAGAATGTCGTGTACTCAATTGCATTTCCCCCCACACCCTCTGCACACACACTTATCTAAAAAGCAGCATCTCGCATGTTGCTCGATATAGCAGGGCGAGATGAGGCGTAATAGAGGGAATTATGTTTCCTGACCCCTCTCATTCTGCAGTATGGCTGCATCTATATTGGGATGCAGATGAGCCGACGTGAGGAGGACTAGATGAACAAGAGAGAAGAATGCCTATTCTGGGCACCCTCTCCAATTGACACACTATCTCGCTGTGTCGGACCGAAAAGAGACTGTGTGCAATTGAGACACTGAGCGCCCCATTCCGCCGCCCTCCCCTGGGGTCGCTCCCGTCATTCATTCTTCTCGTCCCTAGCAATAAAGAAGCGTTCTCTATTCCTGATGACTCCATGAAGGCATCAAATGTCTTTCCTATGACAGTAAAAGATGCGGGGTGGATCCCCGGGAATAACGCCGCAGGCCAGATGCCGTCCTCGGTGAAAGACGAAAGGCTAGCGGGAGAAGGAGTGACAGCTGCAATGTAGGCAGTGAACGAAATGTTCAATATCTCTGAAATTTACGTGCTCTCTAGTGTCTGCCCGAAAGGAGTCTGATCCTTGCTCGAATGCGGCGACATTTACACAAGGTTCCCTGCCAGGCGGTGCCGGGGCTAAATAAGAGTTTGCACACGTCGGAGCTCTTGAAATTTCTCCACGTGCGTAGCTTGATCGTTCTCTCTCTCTTTTTGAGAGGCGAGGAGAGGCAATTGAGGTGTGCGTATGTGAGTATTCGAGAATGGACCCCGGCCCCGGCTTCCGTTGCTTGCTTTTCGAGAAACGCAGATAGCAGGAGAGGCTGGAGTAGCGGTTCTCTCCAGTTCGCTCGGTTTCTGGGCGATCAGGCAGACCGAGAGAGCCTGTGATTTGGAGAGTGCGGGAGCCGAGACTGCGTATGTGACGCAGTCAACCATGGGCTTGCGAGTGAAGTGGGGGGCACTCTACGAATATCGCATGCTATCTCGCGCACTACCCTTGCATATCCCCACTCTGACCCCGCTGCTCGAATTTCGGTCCCTCTCGCTCGACCGAGCAGCGATGGAGTTGCTAAGCCCTGTGCTCTTTCGCAGGCGAGGCGGAGCGAGAGAGTGTGGGATATGAAGAGAGTGAGCGGTTGGTGGTTTGAACGGGAGGAGTCCATGAACTCTGGCGGGCTATTTCTGGAGCAAGGTCCCTCCGAGGTGAAAGTTGCGAGATAAAAGTAGTTGACCACAATCCACTCGAATGGCTTTCCTCCCTTTCTTCCCTCGCCCCCCCC
>LS533477.1:130579-156964 GCA_900490775.1 Pristionchus maxplancki
AGTTACGATTTTTCAAAGTCCGTTGCCTGAACCACAAGCCCTCGAACATACTGTAATTGGTAGGCTATCGAATGCGCTTCCCATCTCTCTCACTGTCTCGCACTCTCTTATTTGGCCGCGCTCTCTCTCCCTTGGGAATCGATTTCATCATGAGACGCGGCGATCGAGAGAGACGCCGGTACTGATCTACCTTCCTTTCTCTCTCGCACCTATCTGCGCGCGAGTTCAAAAATTTGACGTGTGTGGAGGGGAACTTTAATATGGAGCTAAACATGATCCCTCCGGACTTTGACGTCAACGTCAATTGCGGAAGCGGAAGGGAGGTGGGGATGGGGCAAGATTTCGTTGTAGAATATGAGCTCGCGGCTCGAATTGCATGTTGTATGGCCCCCTCTCTCGCGGCGAGTCGCGAGACTTTTGCAGATTTTACAAGGTTCAGCCTCGGGCTAAACTTGAGACGCGACTTGCACACGTGAGGTCATGGAGCACTCGCCTCTCGGGGAGAAACGGATACCTCTTGCTCCCGATGTAAGAATGTCAAGAGACTAACTCGGCTGCCTGTAGTCGGATACCCGAGGGAAGGTTGGCCTACGTAGTCGGGAGCATTGACCCCCATGGGAGTCACGTGAAGTTTTGAAGGAGATTTTGATGAGTTTTCTGTCTGAGCTAAAGCCAGATTGATGCTCAGATCTTTGCGTGCTCCCATATGCTCCATGACTGGCAGTTTGGAATGTTATGGGAATTGCGCGCGAGCCATGTGGCGCAAGCTTCTGACATATATCATGTGGTCTTTCGACTCTTGAATGCCCTGTGAAAGCTCATCTCTCTTGGTCGTTCAAAGGAGGATGAATGCGGAATGAATGGGAGGGTGGCGATGACGTTGGAAAGGGGGAGAGAACTCTTCTCCTTTTCCGATTCCACCGTGGCGAGTCATCTCTGATCACGGAGCATTGGCGCTTTCATCACATTTCTCAAACTCTTCTCTTCCCTGAGAATTTCTCCGGTGGAGTGGGTGTAAGAGAGTACGGAATGGGATCGCCGATGAGTGGTGATCAGTCGAGATGGGATCTCTTGATCTCTCCAATGACTTCGGAAACCTGAGCTGATATGATAAGAAACGGCGCGTTTCCGGTGTCGGCCCAAGCAGAAAGGACGCGTGATCATCATAATCAGGCAGTGATCATGAGGAATAATAGCCATTGATAATGATGTTATCACTGGGTTCCGCCCTGAAGGAAGTGATCCTTGATTGAGGGCTAGATAATAGCCAAGAAGGCTCGTTGCCAATTCAGAAAAGCAGCCCGCTTTCGGGAGTTTTGCCTTTTGTGGATGCCCTTTCTCTCGCATTCTGAAGTGAGGCGATGAGTCAGGAGGTTGTGCAAGAGAAGATGCGTGAACCTGGTGTTGCTCAAAGTGAGGCAATTGGTTTTTGAAAATCTAAGGATCGATTTCGTAGGGAATTCCTATGCCTTTGTTCCGTATTTTCTCTCCTGGCAGCTCGGGGGTTCTAATTGTCCCGTACTCTACGAGCGCATACAAAGGAGCGTGTGTGAGTGACAGGCCTCAGTCTTGCCTCCCCTGAATGAAAGGGGAAGAGGAGGGGAGAAGATACGGAAGTGAGAAGAATGGGAGACGAGAGATGGCGAAGGCCCCCTGACGACTGTAGATCGGAGACCAGTGGAGGTCAGAAACTGAAGGTTGACGAAATTGGATCCTCGATTGGAGATTCTCTGAAAAAAAGAAATTGTACGGCAACGTACACGGAGAATGTTATGGCTGGCGCGAGTGGGCGAGAAACCGTATGTGTTCCTTCCTATCTCCCATTCGGGAATAGCTTTTCGACGACACGGAAGCAGGAAAAAGGAGCCGACGATTCCGTGTTCTCACCCAATTTTCCCCTCGCCGAGTTCCGTCTGTAAAGGCGAGATCCATTGTGTGGGAGCGCTGTTATTGGAAGGTGATTCACCCACGCACATATTGCGATCGGGTATTCATGATTGCGGCGGTTTCTGCGAAAACCATTACCCTGCCGGGGGGATATGAACATGCATAGTCTTGGTGAACGTGGATTCTGATACATGTTTTGTGCACTGGGAGAGGCGCGAGTGATGTGTGGGTGCTTTCAAAGCACGGCCACAGGAAATTTGCATTCTTCACGCCTCTCCGGGCGGAAATGGGCCTGTTGTCGGCGGGGCTAGCGGGCCCCCCTCCTCCCTCTCCCTCACCACCCCCATCTATCTCTATCGGCAATCTACGCTATGGTCTTCTCCTCCATTTCTGCAAACACATTTCCCCACCCGCACCACATACACACATACAATGCCCATTCCTGCAGCAATGGCGAACGAGAATGGAATTGAGCAAATGCAAGGGAGCATCGTTCCCTCCTCCTCCTCCATCTCTTCTCCTCTTCATCTACATCGGCTTGTAGTGTTGTTGTTGCGTAGGACCATGGCCATGCGCGTATGGAGAATGTATGGCGGATGCAAGGAATGAGAATGCGTAGAAAAAGCGCGTGTGACACTGTGGGAGGGGGGGGGGGGGCGATGCGTGAGGATGAGTGGGGAGAAGGAGTATCGCGCGGAGCTGGGAATGGGAACTGCGACTGACGCACACTGAAACATGTGATGAATAAGAGGAAAAGTGAGACGAAGTGTCGTAAAAATAAAAAAAATGATCTAAAATGGTCCTTTCCAGATCCTGAAGCCGAGCGAGAAGAAGGCCAAGTACCAGTACTCGGGCCTGAACGCCGGCCGACCCGTCCAGAACTCGGGAGGTACGGTAGCCGATGATTGACGACTGATTTTATTTGAGTTACGGTGGCAAATGCTTGCTCTTTGCAGGACGCCCCAGCCGGCCGTAAGTGCTGCAGCTCGGCTCTCATCTACCCCCTCCGCCTTCTCCACCCCTCCTGTTCCTGTGCCCATGCCTACAGTACCCTACCGTAGTCTCTCATCTCAGCTCGCAGCAAGCACACGTCGTCTCGTATATCGATTGTCTCAATTCTGTGTGTTTGTTCTCCGCTCTTTTTATTCGATTATTATTATTATTTTGCCGCATACGGATGTAAAATCTCCCCCTTACTTCTACCCCCTCGTTTATCTATAAATCTATTGTTGCCCCTCTCCCCTATTTTACCCCCACTCGCTAATCAATTTTTGCACAGTAGTAGCAGTAGCTCTTGATCGATTGATAGAAAAGTTTTCTAAGCTCCGCCCCCTTCTCCCCTTCACCCACTCTAAAATCACTCTCGCCTCCCAACGTGTAGTGTGTGCTGTACCGTTGAACGTTTGTTCTTTTTTCGCTCCTGCTTTTGTATCGCCCAGCTTTCCTGCACTATCTATCGCTGTTGCCCAAGCCCCCGCCCATTTTCTCCTGATTTTATTCTCCGGTTCGGGTCAACCCCCCACTCTATCTCCGCCCCCCTATCAAACGCTAACCATCCGACAATTAGGCACCCCGACGGTCCTGGTTCCGGAAAGCCGGCGGCTCCGGCGGACCACGCTCCGCCCCCCTCTTGTTGGTTTCTCTCCGCCTTCTTCTCTGGCTACACTCTCCTCCCTTCCTCCCTCCCCTTCTCCTCCTTCTCCTTTATTCTCTTCCTCCAAACCGTGGCGCATACCCCAACCTCCTTGTTTTGTGTTAGCAGTTCCCCCTTGTTCTTCAGTATACTAATTCCCCCCTTTCTCCCCTCCGCTTTCTTCTCATTTCACACCTCCTATATGCAACTATCAGTCAATCAAACTATGTATAAGCCATGGCGCGATCTTTTCTCTGTCCGTCCGTACGTCCGTGTGCGTCCAGTAGACGATACTGTAGGCAGCGTAGCATACTGTATTAGGGAGTACGGTAGCCGCCCTTTCCCAGCGCCCGCTGGTCTGCTATCGCGGACTGGTCGGTGCGAGGAGAGGCGACTCACCGATCGTTGATCTACCTATTGTAATCCTGCTTTCAATCGATAATCAAGACTCCGCCCCCCTTTTTCCCTGTTGTCTGCCCCCAGCAGCTTTTGTGTGCGCGAGAAATTCAGAACATGTTGTCAGGTTCTGGACTTCAAACTTACCTCCGACTCTCTCTCTCGTTCATTCAGTTTCTCTCTCCTTTTTTATTCAAATCCGTTACAAAAATGACTACTGTATCCCTCATATTCATATTGTTTGTCTCGCTCGCTCGCACACACTATCGATCGATTACTGATTTTTTTTATTAATTTGTGTTTAGCAAGAATGAATGAATAAATATGAGCATAGTTTGATAGGTTGCAAAAGGAAACAGATCTGTGGAGTGGATTACGGTGCAAATATCTCGACCGCGTTAGTCATTGACGGTTGTATTGCTCGATCACGCTGTTTTGGCAATGGTTCCCGTATTTATTTGTATTGGAACCGAGCGGTGATTTGGAAGTGGTGCCAAATAATAAGGAGTTATCAAAGGGATTAGTCAGAGGCAGCAGCGGCTGACGATTGATGGTTACGGTATAGGTCAGCTGGTCGGTTCCAGGGAGCTGGGATGGATCTTACTCGGGCAATTCGAACGTGATTTTCTGACGTGATTTCCCCCGCTATCTGAGCGTTTCTCCGAAATTCCCCTTTGCGGCGCGCGAAGAAAGGGCTGTTGCGATGGTTTGACATGTGTCGTTATCAGTGATTGTCACTTTTCACGCCTTTGAAAGGAGACGGTTTCTCGATTTCGCGCTGTCTCTAGTCAACGAGAACATTAAAGAGGTGTTAGTGATGCTATCAGAGCGCTATCAGTGATCAGATTATGACCAGCCATAGAGGAGAAGAAGGACAATAGGGAACCATGGCCGACCCGTATTTTTCGCCTACTCGCGATAAGAATGATCCTGTACAAAACCCGCAAAATGATGTCAACCCTTGATCGCTGACCCAGTGGGTGTGGTGTTTCTCGGCATTCATTACTGTCCATCACTTTGTTAGTTGCCCATTGAGTCATCTCCAAGTAGCGACCACGCAGAATTAGTAATTACACTGGTAATTAATTAGAATTATTAGTAATTATGATTTATTCATAGGTAATTTTATCTCATTTCTGTCGTTTCTCGAGCTTTCTGACAGGCAGAATGACTTGAGCCGCGGCAATTATTCCATTAGCGCTTATCCACCTTCTTTATGGGCATTCTAGCGCCTTTTTATGCGCGTTTTATGGTTATTGTCAATCATCGATTCTCTCAATTACGAGTTGTCTTTCTTCGGTTAGAGGAGGCGAGAGACAATGCGATTTCGAGAGGGTGAAAGAATCGGCCGTTGTGCGGCTGATCATACAGGCGATTAGTCACGGCTATCTCCATTCTGTTTTGCCTCACAAGTGTGCGCCGTCGCAATTTCATGGAAATGCAGGGCTATTTACTTCGATCGAGCCCGCTTGCAAGGAGTGGGGCAAAGGTCGGCTGATGTCTGATCGTTGCTACGAGGCTTTCGTAATTCGAGTAGCGCCTCATTAACGTGAGTGCTCATTACAATGAGAGATTCTGAGGATTGTGCGGTAATTAATTTTTCGATTGAGTAATATCGACACACATCATCCGCGCTGGTTCTGCTTCTATTTTGGAGTTGCGCACACAATTTTGAGGAGGGGAAGCGAGAAGTTGTGTATGTTTGCCGACGATGAGTGGTCGGGGAATTAGCTTCTGATTACTCAGCGAGATGATGCCATAATTTCATCATCGCGATTGGCAGAATTGAATCCATTACCGTGGTTACCGCGCGTCTATCGGCAACCCGTAAATCAGAGAGAGGGATAAGTAGACGTTTCAGAAGGGGAAAATGGAGGCGTTAGCAAGTTTTCCTGGCAATTTTTCTAGTTTTTGCTTGCTCCGAGCAAGAAATTTCTTCGAAAAGTCGAGTTTTCTTTGCTCAAGCGTCACTGTTTGTCTCAGAAACCGAGAAAGCCGGCGCATTTCTGCCTCGGGCTATAATCAGACGACATCATAGCAGCTGCTCTGCCATTTTCCAGTCAGCTACAGTGAGAACGCGCTTCACCTGTTATCGACTTGATTCTGCGATAACTCTCGACTTTGCCGGCCCCAGTTTCCACTTGATTTTCGAAAAGTTCGAAGACCAAACGACGAGCCCTCACACATCTCATTTCGTGTCTAAACCGGAGCCAGGTCACCCTAGGAGACGGTCGACAGGGGCTATTTCTGTGCCATCCTAGTGGCGGAGAAACTGCCAAAACACACAGAGGAAGGGCCGTGCCGGTTCTGTGGATCTGTAGCGGTGGTTCGTTGAGGTAGGGAAGTTGTGCCATTTTCTCTGCACTGCATCCCACCTCGTCTTGTGATAGAGATGGCACATGATGGAATGTTTCACTCCCGTGTTTCTTGAATCATCCCTGATTTGCCCCTCGTTTTGATGGATTTCTGAGCATTTAGAGGCTCCAGGGTGCTGGTCAGAGAGAGGGCAGAGAGGGTGTCTGGGAGGGGGAAACCCTTGTATGAATGGCCGCAAATTTCGAGCGAGCCTGCGGCTATTTTGAGTGGGGCGAGAAAAAGAGGAGAGAGGCGAGAAGAGCGAATCTAAGTGAGATGGATACACATCCTCTGAGATTGTACAAACCCTGCCCCTCTCCTCTGCTGAGCCAGAATGGCCCTCATCTCACAGATCGCCCCGGGGCATGTCGCTCCTCTTTTAATAGTGTGAGCCGCATATTCGATGATCTTTAATCGCGAAAAGTAGCATTCACTCCGCAAATTGGATTGTCTCGGGGGCGCATGCTTGTACACAGTCTGTGAGCATCCTGTCACCCTTCAGCCTGAAGGATGACTCCTAGATCATAGTTTGTCAGTCAGTCTTATCTAAATTCGTGTCGCTTTACGAGCCTCCTCCATTGTTTTATCGTCTCGCGCAGATGATTCTGTTCACGTGCGCGTTGCTCATCCGAGGTGTTGCGAAACTAGAAGGAGATAAGGTTCCCCTGCGGAGTTTGTATGCGGTATTTTCGAAAATAATTCGTAAGATTTGCTGGCAATTTGATGTCCAAGGGTTTCCCTCGTTGAAATCGTGAGATCAAATGGTGCGATAGTTCGGGCTAAAAAGTGACCCGGAAAGGGGCATCAATGACAATCGAATCCACTAAATCTATAGATTAGAGGCGCTTTTCAATGCGATAGGCTGTAGGCGACGAAAATCGGCTTATAAACTGTGAATTGTCGGTGCTTTTGTCGTTTATCTTCTTCTTTATCTTCTGAAGACATTTTGTCGACGAAGTACACATCATCATAAAGATCAGCCTGACTGAAGGGCCAGACGGTGGCGAGAGAGCGGGGCAAATGGAGAGAACCAGACGCGTTTGGTGCCATGGCAGTGGTGTGATTATCAGCGGGGGTCATCGAGGGCGGGGCGCCGGAGCAGGGGTCTGCGAGTCTCTTAGTCAGCGGCATTTATTGTTCCGCCAGCCTGATAGGGGCACAGCGGGGGTCAGAATGTGGCAGGTGTTGGAGGCTGTACGGTAGGGTTGTGCGGTGCAAATGTGCGTGTAGTCTAGGCTGCGTCGGGTTTCTGTGTATCGAATAGGGGAAAAGGTTGCGCGGTAGAGAACTGTAGCGGAAAGCTTTGAGTGCATTTGTATTTTGCGCGCGTTTTTGCTGCGCAAAAATTGTGCTCTTACTGATTCCACGCAAGCGTTCTATAATCCGCGCTCGAATACATCTGGGCTAAGAGAGACCCTGGACATTCGTGTTCGCCACTGTGTTGTGCATGTAAGCGAGATCGTTGGTCGACAAGGTGTTTTCAACCATCATCAAAGACGCATCAGAGATGATTTTATAGCTACGAGAAAGAAAATCGCGCGCGCACTAGATTTGATCTTGTGGCTCTTTCTATACGAAAGGACTGCGTTGTTTGTGTATGCTTCACCTTTATTCGAGTCTATTTTCGCAAAGCAAATCCTGCGTCATAATAATAGTGACTAGAGAGATCTTACGAACTCGGTTGAATAAGTAATATTGGCTATTTTCGAAAATCCCGTGTAGTAGTTGCGACTCTCGTTTGATTCAAAGCGTAGGAGAGGCCTTACAAGATTTCGGAGGGGGCAAGAGGAAGTGTTTTCTGCGAGTGAAACCGGGAAGTTCCCGGGGGCGAGAATAAATCTCCATTCGCCCTGTGTTCCCACGGCGGCGACAAAACATCGTCGTGAGACCCGCCTGTCTCTCCTCGATTCGCACGCTATTTCGTCCAGGATAATAGGCAGATGAGACACGCGGATACAATGGATGGCGGCTACTGGATTGGACGTCGCGTGTCTTATTGTTGATGATAGGGTAGCGGAGGCGAGAGATCAGCGGTATTTGTTTCCTCACTGCCCCCCTCGTATTGTCAGTTTATTGTGTTGTTGTGCGTGCGCGCGCTCATTTCTAGGATTGAGCAAGATTCATGCCTCCCCGAACACTCAGCCTTTCTTGTTGCCCGACGCCTGTTCTGGGTTTGGAGATAGGAGAGATAAAGAAAACAGAGAGACCCGCTCAGTCTTAGTCTTACTGTTCTGTTATCACGCGCGCGCCGGGAAATCCCCGATGTTTTTTCGAGGGGCGGGTTAGAGATTTGGGAGGCAAATCTCGAATCTCGCCTCAGAATCCATTGCGGTTTGGTTGTGGCAGGTGCGAAAGTGTTGGGGCGGGTTGGCATTTTCGTTGAATGTCGACTAGACGCGTTCGATAGCATTTGAATTCAGTAGGTTGATGACGTACGGTAGGGTAGGTGATTGTAGTATGGTAGAGCTACGGTAGAGTATTGATCGATTGTCTTGCGGAGTGAGAAGCGGTAGAGTGTAAAGAGCTGAGGGAGAGAGGGAGGGGAAGACGATTTTCTGAGCAAACTTTGACAGATTGGGGGAGGAGGAGGAGGAGGGAGAATGGTTAGAGGGATAGGCTAGGGATAAGGAAAGTTGTCCCCCCGCTCACTCCTTTTCTTCTCCTTTCTGAACCACGCTGGATTCGAACGCGGGTCTTATTTTCGTATATATTATTTTGCGCTTGTTTTCGTATGGTATTTCCGGCGGTGGGGAAGTGCGGTCTAATAAGCAGGCAGGCGCTCTAAATGCTATTTCGGGGGAATAAAAAAGGGGGAAATAGTAGGAACGTCCTCAGAAGCGGTCGATGATGGATGGCAATGCTATTCCTGGAAGCGCCGCGTCAATTGTAATCCTATTGTTCTGCCTTCATATTTCCGAGCTTTTCTCCTCCTTTTTCGCTTCTCGAAGTTTTTTGACGAGACGGAAAAGTATTTTCCCCTACTACTCGGCGCTGTGTTCCCATGTTCTCGTTCTCAGAATTAATACTCGCGCATTTTTCATTCTCACAATTTCAGGGCGGGGTAGAGGAGGGAAAGGGTTGTTGCTACGCCGTTTCTCGAATATTTCGCGCGCGTTTTCTCCCTGTGATGCATCCAAAACTTTAGCGGGTGAATCGCTGCAGATTCATCAATCTTTTTTCTCTTTCAATTCTTCTGCCATTCTTCTCCTCCCTTCCTTTCCCTCATCGTTCGCTCCAGACACAGCAGCCCCAAGTTCCTGTTGATAGCTCGCGAGAATTCGTTAGTCGAGGACTTTCACGTTATCTTTGGCCGTCAGAGAAGGAGACTCGGCCAAGCCTTTGTTACGTGCGCGAATCGCAGGTTCTAGAATGGGTGTGTTGTGGTGCAGTGTACTACATACTATGGATGGCCGGATGAAGATACTTTGCGATGACAACTCTAGTACATACTAGGGACTGTCTGATGAAGCATATTTTCGTCTCGGGATATGGTTACAAGATGGCCTCGCAAGGAGATAACCCTAGTACATAGTGACTGTCCGCGATGCGTATTTTCGTCTGCAGATATGGTTAGAACTGTCCGAAATAGCGAGTGTAAAGAAAACCAGGCGCCACTTACAGCAGATTGGGTTCAGCCTAGATGATTACGGGGGATGAGATAAGGTGAAACCGCGCGGATTAAGGGCAAGCGGTAGTCCTGAGAGAGTCGGGATCTCGGGATTTGTCCTGGTGGTTTGGAGGGATTGACCTACTCGTTCTTGTTTCTGCTTTGTCTTTTCTGTTTCGCCTCATTTCACGTCTCTGAATGATCGATTGTGTGTGGATTAGAGAGGTTGCGTGAACAATTGGCGTGATAGCGAAAAGATCACTGAATCAGTTGTTGCATCTCTTGCTCTAGACCCGTGTGTCAGCTTATCCGATTTCCAACCTTCCCCTCCTCCTTTGATCTTGTTTCGAGGCTTCAGCTCGCCTATTGTCCGGCAATTTTGGTCCCCGAAGGAACGGAGTAAGTCACGTATCCGCTCGGTTAGGGGCACACGTTTGGTCTTTGTGACGGAAAATCAGCTGGTCGAAAGGCAGCAGAATTCCCAATGGCATGAGCGGAGTTCTAGGGCATGTTGTGACGAGGCGCAAAAACAAGGGGGGTTTGACGACTTGGTCACGAATGGCGGGGTCTTCTCTGTCTCCAGTCTGCGCGATGTCTCGCTAGGGATGGTTGATGAGGGATTGAAGCAAGAGTGAATGGGAAAGTGAGAGAGCCTGTCCACTCATCGAGAATGGAAGAGTCTCGAGGGAGGATAGTTCGCGTGCACGTGCAAGGAAGATGAGGAGCAGGCCCACAGTTTTATTTCGCTTCTCACTCCCTACACCCTCAAAAGCCTGCCCTGGGGATTCAAATCGGCACGAAATATGGGGATGTTTTCATGTTTTTCGAGTTGAATTGTTCGGGTAAAAGCGAGAGTGCAATTGTATTTTGTTTTGACGCCGAGTTTAGCGCTCGAGAACTCTGGGTATTACAGTTCTGGCGTCATATATAGAGAGATGCGCATCACGCGCAATTTTGAGCTCTACCGTCGATCCTTTTTCGAGAACATTTCGGCGGCAAATCATGAGTTATTTGAGAGTGAGAGAGAAGGAATGAGGGATGGAACCTGTACGAGCGCCGCGCGCGAGAAACTACCAATCATTTCTCGGCATTTCCCCCCTCCCTTTCTACCCATTCTCGACCCGTTGCTTGACCGTTTCACAGGGCCATTTGTCACTTGCACAATAGAGAAAGACCTGAGGTGCCCTATTTTCGAAAGTATCCATTCTGTGATATCTTGACTTGCTGTGGGAACGTTTCGCGAAGCCATGCCGGGAGAGCGTGAGATGGGAAGCCTTTTTCTCTGTTATTTCAATGAATTCGCGTATTTTTACTCTAGGTGGGCGAGCAGTGGCATGGCACCTGGCCAAAAGTGATGGCATAACCGCGTTATTTTTATATATTTGAGAGAGGTTGAGTGGTACAGTGAGTGAGTTAGTGAGAGAAACGACGATTAGCGATTACTCCACTCCCTTTTAACTTTAATTTCGCCCATTTTGACTCTCGGCTCTAACATCAAACCATCAGCCCATTTGATTATCAAAGAGCGGTGACGAGTTTACCCAGGGGAATCCCCCTCTCCGCCCCCATTTTGATCGCCTTTATTTCTTCGTCGATAGCTAATCGGTTTACCCCGCTGTTGATCGGGGAGCGACGCGAATGATTCACATGACCACACTTTTTCGTATAATGCGACGATGAACAATGTTTTCGTGTTAGCAATTCTGCCCTTTTGTTGCAGAAGTGATAGAGTCGCATGATTCATTGTGTGTCATCTAGAATAGAATCAGTAGTTGTTAACGCCCAAAACGATGTCGAAACCGCTGTTGTACCATCGGCTTTTGCGAAGATTGCGAGGGCAAGAACCTAACCCTGATTCTCTTTGTCATCAAATTGTTTGAGTAGGGGCAAGCAGGCAAGTAACACGAGAATAGAATGATAACCAGTTGCGCGAGTCACAGCTTTTTTCGGGGGTAGGTAGCAAAGGTGAGATAGAAATCGTGATGCGAGAACTAGAGTAATGATCTGACTCTCTCCATTTCACACACTCTCTCGTCTCTCTATCTGGTGAGAGATCATGTATAATGGAGAGACGAGAACATTGCTCGAGAACTACTTTCTTTCACCATTGATCCCTGGTCGACGAAGCGAAACTGGCGCCTGTTTACCGCACTCTGAACGAACAATTTTTGAGCCGGGGTTGTCCGTCTCTCCTCGTTAGTCACGCTCTATCGCTCCCTGGTGGAAGAGGGATCAGGAGGAATGGGGAGAGAGAGAGAGAGAGAGAGAGAGAGAGAAGAGGTGCAGAACTTTACTCGTGGTACCACCGCCGCCGCCGCCGAGTTTGTAGAGTAGAAATAAGCCCTTTCGCAAGCAGAAGGGTGGGCTGTTGACGACCTTTCGAACTCGGTTGAGCGAGGTTGGGAAAGGAATTTTCCCAAAGATCTTTTCGAGTGATGGTATCGATAGTCCAGTAAGTCTAGCTGGGTTGTTTTTGAGATATCAGAGCCCTGATTGCTCAAGGGATTCAACGGGGGATTACTAGTAGAGTATTTTGGCTGATCATGCCAGGCAGAGAGAGATTGTTAGCTGCTAGCGCTAACTCATCACAGATGTGTCTTCACACTTTTGCGACGGCGACCGGGAGCCGGGACCGGTAAATATCCTGGACATTCCAAAGCCTTGCGCGCGACATTTTGTGACAAGCAGTGGGCGAGTAAAGGCCCCAGGGGTCGGCGGATATTATTTGCGCAGTCTGATCTAAGCCATTTTACTTTCGAAATTCTCTCCTTCCAATGCACTTGCTAGCTTCCGGGATCTAAGCGATTTAATCGGCACATCCGATCGACTAATGCAATGTGCTTAGATGCGAGCACTACAGTCCTCTGCCTGTAAGCAGTTTAGGCACGGCCGACGTAGTTTTGGCATTTGGGCGGGCGACCAAATTGGGTCCCCCAGAGCTGAGACTGTCCCCGCGGGCCTTGTGTTTTTGCCTGGACCGCCCCAGTTCCAGAATGGGAGGACTCGCAGGTCCGTATCTAATCGTGTTTCAGGGGACGCAAAGGCCCGCGAACACGAAGGGGGCGGGGCTTGACTCTCCGAAATTTGCGTTTTCTCTCGCTCTGTCTGTCCGGGGAGAGGGGGTGGGCGGAGCTGCGGGTAGGCGGGCGAAGGATTCCCTCGCGAGTAGGTTGACCAGAGAGAGATATGCATGCGTCGAGCCTCTATACTTTCACTTCTCTTCTCGATTTCCACTTTGGGTGATCTGACTCAATGTATGTACTCGCTAACGCTGTCTGACTGATGAGAGAGCACGCAGAATCGAGAGAGCGATCCACTTTAGACGAATTCAAATAATGCGCTGCCCAAACAAATGGAAGTTGGTAAGTAAGTAGGGTGACTGGGCCCCTTCTAGCTCATGGTTTCTCGTTGTCTCTCATCGGCGAGAGGGCGTGCAGAATGGAGAGAGCAGTTGCACAAACTTACTTACTTCTCGTCGTTCCTGACACTGTCTGATCGCCTCTCTCAACGATGAGTTCCATCTGAATCCTCTGCTCCCTCGCCTCGCCTCCCCCTCTCCCCCCATTGTAACAGAGAGTAAACATTCGCCATGTCGATTGAATAGACGTCGTCCCCCGTGTTCCCGTATGGTTTGACCTACGCCGAACTTGGGGGCGGTTACGGTATTGATCGGATCGAGAGATTTACTGTATTTGAAGTTCTTGTTGGGATATTGATACGTTGACTGGGGAAAATGAGTTATGAAACGGTAGAGTGCATGATTTCCGGTAAGTAGGGTTATAGTACGCGCCGGCCAGACGGTTGCACTCGAGTTCTTGTTCCTATTTTGCCCTCCATCCCTTCCTAATGTGTTGAGAACACGATCATTCTTACACATCGTCTCGCCACTGTTCCTTGATTAATTTCGCCCCATTTCTATTCAATTTGTTGTGCAATCCGCGAATTCCTTTGATCTGATGCCGGCGATTGATTGATCTACGACTGTTTTTCGCATGCGAAGCGTGTGATGTCCGGCTCGAATTACCCGAGTAGTGGCAAATCTCCGTTGTGATTTTGTAGGAGAGAGGGCCGCAGGTTGTACCAAGTAGTGATGGCAAATCGGCAACGACTCTCCTCAATTTGCATACTATCTCGCCGGTTAGGAAAACGAGAGAACACGCGAAAGGAGGAGAGTCGCGTGCCGATTTGCCATCACTAGTACCAAGTTGTGGTAAATCGCCCATGTGATGACGATTTGGTCGGCTAGAAAGACCAACCATTGTTGCTCTCGCTCTCCTCCAGACTTATTACGACACTGCCCCTTCCGGTTGCCTCTCTTTTTGTTTTCTGCCGCCGTTCGAAATATTTCCTAAACTTTGGTGTTCTCGCTCACGCAATTGACGTTGCAGACGCATATTTTCCCATTGTGAGGGGTCGGATTACCAGGGTGAAGTGGAGCAATCCGAGTAGCAAAAACCGTTCACAGGTGCTCTCCCTGCCTCCTCTCTTGCATCGCTCGTTGACTCCTCGTGACACGGCCGGGGAACTCAAACACAAAATCTCGGAAAACGATACCCGACGAGCATCTTTGCTCGTCCGGACAATAGGAAGGGACTACAAGCTTGCGTGAATGGCCTCTGACTCTTCCGATTGCATTGACAATTCGCAAACTACACCGGTGCACCACCGATCATGGTGTGGATACACCATGATCGGTTTCATTATCAGCGAACCCGGCAATATGTGAACTACACACCAGCACCGCCGGTGCAGCCAGCGCACCACACACCATGATATCATAACATCCTCGCGATTTCCTCTGTGTTATTTCGTGTTGCCGTCGCTCGCCTGACCACAACTGTTCCTCCTCCCGTCGTTTAATCGTTCCTTCCTCCCTCCGACTATCAATCATTCCCCCCTCCCCTCTCTTACTTTTTCTCACTTCCAGAGACTGCTCACCGCGTTTGTTGCATCCCGCTCGGTCTCTACTTTGATCTACCCGCCAATCGATCGATAGTCAAGCTGGCTTCCTCGGGCGCCCCCTACCTGCGGCGCAAGCTCACTGCGAGCAGGTACGGTAGGGGTACTGTAGTTAGTGGATACGGTAGGGTTACGGTAGTCAATTATCGATTGTCTTTTCAGCCTGGGCTCGGCGAGCTCCGGCTCATCATCATCTTCGGGCGCGTCGTCGGCCTCGTCGATGTCGTCGTCCGGCTCGGATCTGGTCGACGTCAACCGCATCATCTCCACGCTCGTGCAGGTACGGTAGTAGTTCGGTGGGTCAGGGGCGGGGGTTCGGCGGGGCAGATTTGTGACTGGGGGAGGATTCCACATCACAGTGACATGGTACTCGAGTAGTTGGAGCGATGCTCTTGAGATGACGTGACCACCGAAGGGGTACTTGAGCGGCTGAATGGAGAGATGTTGGGGGTTACGACGCTGTAGTTTTTGTGGTGGTATTGTCTGGTGCTCTTCTGGGATCTTTTGCTGTAGAGTCTCTTCATTTCACACGATCTATCGGCTTGTGTCTGTTCATCTAACGTTTGGCGATAGGCACAGCTATTTTTTGTTGTAGTGGTGGCGAATGGTGAGGGTGGGGATGAGAGGAGTAACCAACTGACTCGTCCCCCTACTACTACTCTTTCATCATTATTGTTCACACTAAACGCGCTCGCCACTATACCGAAACTAATGGCAAACAGACGAATCTCTCAGATTTGCGTGTTCTCTAGCAGGGCGGATAGTGCGAGAATGTAGGTAAGGTGGGGAGAAAAATCGAAAATGTATGTGTGTGCGAAAAGTTGTTGGCCAGGTGATGTGGCGTTGCGCAAATGTTATTGAATAGCGAGGGAAGTTTCTTGTCGATTCAGTTTTCATATTCAGGAGAGAATAAACCCAGCAATTATCTCGTTGAATTCAGATGTTGGTTAGTGGTAGATAGTTAGCACTAAAGATGTTTCTGATGTGCGTAGGTTCTTAGCCTTCTCGTATTTCTCACGCAAAATGTCTGAGCGCCTGAAATCGGATAGGAAAAAGCAGAAGGGATGAAAGATGCGCCGGCTAATTGGCAAATGAGGTTGAGATAGGGGTAAGGAGATTGCGGAACCTGCAAGCCTCTAGGGACGAGAATAGAGAGGACGCTTGAGTCTCGAACGGAAGATTACGGTAGATTATCGATTTCCCCCCAGGTCAAGCCATGGCAGAAGAACGTGGACGTGTCCGAGAACGAGATCCGCGCCGTGTGCCAGGTACGGTAGTTCGTTGGGTCAGATTGGATTCGAGCTGGGTCAGACTCATGATTTCTGCAGGTCGCCCGGCAGGTGATGCTGCACCAGCCGATGCTGCTCGAGCTGGAGCCGCCGCTCAAGATTGCCGGTGAGCACTCTCTCGTTTTTGCACGCTCTCTCGCTCGGTTTGATGAGAATTTTGATGAAAATTAATAGAAAAAGTCTTTGATCTGTCTTTGTTTTGCCCCTGACAACACTGAGGGCATGCTTACCGCTCTCGAAAACAAGATCGTATGGGAGTAGAAGCAAAGGTTAATCTGCCCTGGGTACTCTGGGGGTACACGCAGAAATGTTGATGTGTCGCCGATGTAGTTGATCTATGTGTTGACGTGGCATCGGATTCCCCCTCTCAAAGCCCTCCATCCAGGTACCGGAAATGGCGCGTTTTCGTCGCAAAAAGGCATGAAATTCGATAGTCTCTGTCCTCACTTGAGGAGTCGGACAGAGAGAAAGACAAGTGATGATCTCATAGGCTGGAAATGTAGAAATGGTAATAAACAAGGGGATAAAGCCGGTCCACTTCCCCCCATTCTGCATAATCTGACAATGTATAATCCGAAGCCGTCTGGCTGTAGGACAAAGTGGGGATGATGCGAGGCTCCAGAAAGCGTAGTAAACAAGGGGGTAGGGTTGCCATCGAGTACTGACGAGAGATAAGGGAAAATGAAGAGAGCCAGGGGCTCGAGACTCCCCTTCTGATAATACATGCGGGAATCAGTCGTCAGTGCTAGCGAGAAGAGCCATGGGAAGGTTTCGAGTGTATGCGTGGTATCTCGAGAGGGGGGGAATTGAGTTAGATGGCTGAAAATGGATAGCCATAGAGTGGAGTCTGCGGGCCATTGAACGGGAACGACGACGCAAGCAATTGAATTCGATAAAATGTTGCGATGCTGGAGATTGAGGCTGATTGAGGGGAATAACCCCGGGGAGTCGAGGAGTGCTGGGGGAAGTCATCTGGAGACATTTTTGGCGATCTAGGCGCTTTCGGGTTACGCTGTTGCAGTATAGCCAGCGAGTCGGCTGGGGGAATGAGCCGCGAAAGCGATCGTTAACAAAATAAATAAATCAAACGGATAGCATTCCGAATTCTCCTTGAATCGCCCAGGAGCTGTTGTGTTGCACTGTTGCACTATAGCCATTGTGTACAACCCAGTAACGATCGACGCCACGGGAAGGGCACAAACCACAAATTAATAAGATACAGTAACACTAGAACTACCGTACCCTATGGCTATCGATGACTGACATTTCTTCAGGCGACATCCACGGCCAGTTCACTGATCTCCTCCGACTGTTCAACCTCTCCGGCTTCCCGCCCGAGGCCAACTACCTCTTCCTCGGCGACTACGTGGACAGAGGCCCGAAGAGCATTGAGGTAGGAACATATCGCCTACCGTAGTTAAGGGGTTCGGTGGGTCACACTCATGATTTCCAGACGATCGTCCTGCTGCTCTGCTACAAGATCAAGTACCCGAACAACTTCTTCCTGCTGCGAGGCAACCACGAAGTGGCCAACCTGAACAGGATCTATGGCTTCTACGATGAGTGTGAGTTAGGGATCTGACCCAGCGAACTACCGTACCCTATCGTGATTACGGTAACCCAATATCGATTTGCAGGCAAGCGGCGGTACTCGATCAAGCTGTGGAAGATCTTCCAGGACGTGTTCAACGTGATGCCCGTCGCCGCGCTCATCGACGGCAAGATCTTCTGGTGAGTGTGTGTGTCGGGAGCGACGTTTACTTAATCGCAGAACGCACCAAGCACAGTGGTGCGCCAGATGGTGCGATTTACAAATGGTCGCCAGTCGAAAATGTGACGCCATTGCAGCTGCCACGGCGGGCTCTCGCCGAACCTCCGATCGCTCGAGCAGCTGAGGCGGATACAGCGGCCGGTCGATGTGCACGAGACGGGTGAGTGGGATGGTGGTGTGGGAGGGGCAACTATTGGGAAAGGGCGGAAAGGTCTGCACTATAAAAATTTAAGACACACAGTAAATATTTGCTGGAAGTGGGAAGATTTTTGATCAAGCTGAACCATGGTTGCAGTAGGCCAACATAAGAACATGTGCATGCATTGAGTCAATTGAACTGTGGCTTCTTTGGAAAATAAGTTTTTGGTTAGGCAGGTTGTGCGATTTACCTACATTTTGATTCCAGGTCTGCTGTGCGACCTGCTCTGGTCCGACCCCGACTCCTCGGTGGTCGGCTGGGCGCCGAATGAGCGGGGCGTGTCGTACATCTTCGGTGTCGACGTTCTCGCCAACTTCCTCCAGAAGATGGACCTCGACATCGTCGTCAGGGGACACCAGGTACGGTAGCTTTGGTGGGTCAGATGCGTGATCAGGGACGTGATTACGGTAGCTTTGAAAGGTGTTCGATGGGTCAGATACGTGATCGGGGGCGTTATTAGGGTAGCTTTGGACTGGGTTCGGTGGGTCAGGTATGTGATCAGGGACGTGATTACGGTAGCTTTGGTTCGGTGGGTCAGATCCCAGGTCATATTCATGATTTATCCCAATAATTTGCAGGTAGTGGAGGATGGGTACGAGTTCTTCGGCCGACGCGGCCTGGTAACGGTGTTCTCGGCGCCGAACTACTGTGGTGAATTCGACAACGCCGGCGCGATCATGAACGTCGACGAGAACCTGCTGTGCTCCTTCCAGGTACGGTAGGCGCACGACGATTGGGGATCGAGGACTGACTTTATTACTGTAGTTAGAAAGAGGAGCAACAGTCGATTGTCTAGTGATTGGATTACGGTAGATGGGTCAATCACGAACTGATTTTCGACCTTCCAGATTCTGAAGCCGTCGGAGCAGATTCTGAAGGAGAAGAGCAGCAATGTGGCGGCCGGATTGGCGTCCCTGATGGCCAAGAAACTCGGCGGCGGCGGCTCCAACAGCGACAAGAACTCGACGAGACCCTTCCGCCGAGGCATACTGTAGCTCAGTTCGCGATAGATACCTCCTACCGTAGTCCCCCACCCCCACAGTACCTTCCCTAGGGTCAAACCCACACTGTAGGTCATAGCGCGTGGCCTCTGCGCCTATCCAACACGAATATCGGAGCGAATTCGGGTTTTTTTACTCATTGTTTTCATAAGATTGTCCAAGTTTTTACTGTACACACACAAATTGTATGCCTCGCCTCAGGTTCAAGCTTGAAACACACCAAATAGTAGACCGAGAATGAATGACTAAGTATACTGTATAAGCGTATTGACCTACTAAGATCACTCACATTGTGCATATTATTGATTTCCCCCTGATAGGGCTTCTGAGCTCGTTACCGTATCCCGCGATCAATACCTCTCCATCCCCTACCGTACCCCTTGTTTTTCCGGTCGTATCGATGATGTCGATTGCATTGTTCCTGACTCTTGTAAGTGCTGATTACGGTATTGCTCTCATGGTTTTCGCCCCGCCCCCTTTTTATTGATTTTTCTCCCCTCTATCTCGTTCGTTGACCTACCGGTGTAGATGATCAGACTTACCCCCCGATTGTGTTATTAGCCTTCTTTTCGCGCGCGTTTTCTTGTCTTTTTATCGCTTGTCCCATTCAATCTTCCGCAATATCGTACTATGCATCGTGAAAGAGGGAAAGAGCTTATGATTGCGATAAAGTAATGAAAATTATGAGCGAAGAGGTGGTGAACGAAGTTGAATGAGGCTTTGAGGAATATCGTTGTTCGGGTCAATAAGTGCCCTATTCAGAGTTAGAGACTCTGGTATGGGTTTCCTAATAGTACACTAATAAAAGGGGGCATTGTGACGCATCACTAATAGTACACTAAAGAGGAAGCCACTCAATCCATCCCTCTGCATCCCTAATAGTACACTAAAAGCGCTCCCTAATAGTACACTAAAGAAGAGGCGGGAGGAGGCGGCTCCCTCCCTCTCTTGGCGCCCCTAATAGTACACTAAAGCTATTCCCTAATAGTACACTAAAGTATCTCTTTAGTGTACTAATAGGGATCGATGCCAACAGACGAACAAGTTCGTTCGCAATTTCACTTTCATTGTTTAATCATTTTCTGTAACTCTGGTACTTTTTCATGTGAGTTCATTTGTTGTGGTCGTTTCTGTTCCCACATCATGGGGCCCTGTTATACGCGACTGCCTTATTTCAGATGTTTCCTTTGCAATTTTTAAAAAGAAAAAGATCAAAAGGCGCCGCAAATTTGTCCTCAATTGTTGTTTTCGAAAGGTCAGTTCTACTTTCTAATAGCAATTCATATTTTCCAGATAAGTAATGAATGTCCCAGAGTTTCTGGAAAACGACCTTCCTAATTGAAGTTATTATTATGACTGCTCAATATGAAAGGTAACATCTATCATTAGAACTGATTTTTATTTATTTTTTTATTTTTTATGAGTGATTACGCTAGTCATAGCCGAGTAGGCCCGAATATGACTATAATTATTGACTAGAGTAACTCTTTCACTAAGATCGTTCTCTTGTAACATTTATTTTTCCTCTCACTGCTTGTGAATTGTCAGACTGATAAAGATCGGTTTAAACTGCATGCGCTTTGGAAACAGCAAACGAGAAGACTTGAAACCCTTGCAAGATCACTACACTAAAGGAAGCTTGCCTCCCTAATAGCACACTAAAGAAAAAACCTAATAGTACACTAAAAGCGAAGCACTTCCTAATAGTACACTAACAGATTCCCTAAAAGTTTACTAATTAGGGTACTATTAGGGAAACTTTTAGTGTACTATTAGTAAACCCATACCAGAGGAGCACTTCAAGGGAAGGAGCTTGATCAGTCGAGCTCTTCTAAAAATCATAATGTGTGTGATGAATGAACTATAAAATATGAGAGTTCCGTTGGAATGATCAACGTTCACCAATTCAACGAAGACTTGCGCATCTTCGTGAAAGAAATCGTGTTTCGAATAATGAAATCGCAACACAAAAGAATTAGCACTTTACATGTTCAGAGAAAGAGCGTGCGAAGTGAAGAGACGATTCGAAATGAGCGAATCGCGCGCGTCTCCGCTTCATTTTCTACTTCTCTTCCCGCAGGGTGAGGCCGTTTCGCCGTTTCGTTGTTGTTTTTAGCCGAGCTGTTACTGATTCATGACCTACCGTGATGTGCTGTAGCCTTCTGTATAGTGTAGCAGCATTGTGCAGGCTTAAGTTAGGGTTCTGACCTACCGAACTACCGTAATCAATCAATAACTTGCAGCGACCGCGCGTCATGCGCTCCGCACTGCGTTTGCTATTCACATACATCGGCTTGGTCGTCTCCGCTGCGACGCAAGCCACCCCCAATCACCCACCACACAATGAGGCCGCGACGATGAACAAGTCAGAGGTACGGTTACAGTATACTAGAGTTATCGAGGACTGACTTTATAACGTATCAGGAGCCATAAAAATTAGACTGAAATGAGACTACAGTGTACCAGGGTGATCGAGGACTGAGTTTATCATCCCTGATGCCGTCTAATAGTCTAAAGTATGCCAGAGTGATTGGGAACTGTTTTTTTACGGGAAGAGTGGCTTCGATAGTAGCTGATCGCCAACTGACTTCATTTCCAGCCCTCCTCCGACCCTCCCCCGCAACTCTTCGGCTTCCGGATTGACCACAACTCGACGCATTACACGTGAGCGCCGTCTAATTTGTGTTAATTATAGCTATACTATAGTCCTGAATACCACCCCCCCCCCCAACGCAAGTCAACCAGTCTACAATGAGAGGGGTTTGATGAATGGCATTTATCCACCTGGGTTGTCGAGCTATTTCGAAAACAAGCGAGATGTCTGATCTTGAGCAATGTTCTCGTCTCTCCATTTTACATGATCTCTCACAAGTTAGAGTAGTGAGAGAGTGTGTGAAATAGAGAGACCTCTGATCTTTGATCTCTTGCAGCAGGGGCAAGATCGTGATCCCGCCCGACAAGACGAGCATCACGCTGTACGGACTGCACCTGGACGGCGTGGGATCGGTGAGGAGCGAGGATTACGGTAGGGGTTACGGTAGCCGAGATTTATCGAGAGCTGACACAAGAAAACTGGGAACGGGATTACGGTAATCGATCTAGAACTTCCTCGATCAACGTGGGATCGATATGGAACGGGGATTACGGTAGTATGCTACTGATCTATTGAGAACTGACTTGACGGAATGGGACGGTACGAACACGGGATTACGGTAGCGTCCATCGATTGTCAACTGACTTGTATAAAATGAGACATGGCAGAATGGCTTGGGTGGGCTACGGTGGGCTAGTTTAATCGACAACTGATGGGAAACTATGGTATGGATTACGGAAGTCATTTGTACATCGTGTGCAAGTTGGAATAAAGGAGATTTTCCCCATGCCTGGTCACAACTGGGTAATCTGCTCGATTTCAACTTGGGGGCGAACAGCAGATTGTAACTTCGGTACCCAACGGGTGGGTTTGGTCGGGTCATGATACGGTACGGGTACGGGTAGTGGTTGGGGATGGTAGGCAATGGGCACGTGAGCCGCAGGAGTGACGAAGATGAGACTGGGCAAGGAATTGCTCTCCTCATTCTGCGTGCTCTCTCGCATCTCTGACCGATGAGAGAGCACGCAAGATGAGGAGACCGTTGCGTTCTTTTTCTTGTTCTTGTTCTTGTTCTTATTCTTCTTTCTTTGGGTCGGTTGAGCAGGATTGGGTGGTAGTTGTGGGGAATAGGGAAGAGCGTTGAATCGAGGAAGCT
Organism: Pristionchus maxplancki; assembly: GCA_900490775.1. NCBI lineage: Eukaryota > Metazoa > Nematoda > Chromadorea > Rhabditida > Neodiplogasteridae > Pristionchus > Pristionchus maxplancki. The sequence goes on from LS533477.1 coordinate 153,426, forward strand.
TCCGAGTGGATTGTAATTCCTGAACAGGGAGGTTTTTAGATCGGGTTCAATGTATGTCAGGAGAATAAACCAAATACCTAGAATAAAACAAAATAAAATAAAACATTAGAATAAAACAAATACCTTAATGTTAGAAATGAGGAGGTCCTTCAGCCGAATGAGTTCCTCTTCTAATTCATCCTCGCTCATGGCCTCAATTCGGGGGTCAATTCGCCGTTCAATGTCGGCCATCATTTTATTCATGCCTGGAAATAAATAAAAAAACATTAAAAATCTAAAAAAAAACATCTACATCGGAGTTCTCGTTTTCCATCTCACGCGATTTCTCCCATAGAAACGGGTGTGTGCGAAATTGAAAAGGGATTCCCTAAACTTGAGACGCGCAAATATTAGATAGAGAGGTTGATAAGATGCGTTATAGTAGTGAAGAGTGAGGGGAGGCGTTGCTAAGCGAGGATTAAATGAGGGAGGGGAGGAGCGGGAGCTAGGGATGTCTCGGGATCAATTGAGGACGATAGGGTGAGGGCAGGTGGAGATAGAGGATATAATTATGTGTGCTTATCTAGAGATGCTTATGGATTACGGTAGTTCATCGATCGACGACTGACGTTAATTGCTAATTATAGATCGAGTTCGTGCAAGGCTCCTGCGATAACAACACGGCTGTTATCGTTAAGATCCCAAGAAGACTTTTCACTCAGAGGGTCTGCAAGAATGTACGGTACAGTAATCCTACAGTATTCATTGAAATATCTATTGATCCGGCTACCGTAATTTTCAGCAATTCGAGATCGAGTACACGTTCGCCGTGGGCTCGTACGAGATGTGCGCCTACGACAAGCACGGAGCGTTTGCGAAGGTACGGTAGGATACGGTAGTCGAGCGATCGATGACTGATCAGGATTACGGTAATCGATTGATCGATTACTGGTCTGGGTTACGGTAGCTGATCGATAACTGACTCACAGATCGCCGAGGAGCGCACGATTGTCGTGCGCGAATTCGAGGTCCCGCCGCGCACCTACAAGATGTACTACCTCTGGCTCGAGGTATTCGGTAGCTCCTGAATCAGGATCAATCGATAATTTTACCGTAACCTACCGTATCGCAGATCGTGTTCCTCGTGTTCCTGCACGTTGTGTCGGCGCTCTTCTCCGGCCTCACGCTCGGCCTGATGACCCTGACCGTCAGGGAGCTGGAGATCATCGCCAAGTCGGGTACGGTATCTAGCTGGGCTACGGTAGGCTACGGTAGATATTGGAGCGACGGTATCCATTGCATAACCTAGGGTCTGAGTGCGTGGGTGCAGCAAGATGAGAGGGGTACGGTAGCGTAAAGGAAAAGGTACATCCCGACTTCGAGACTGGGCTCGCGGGAGGACACTGCTAAACCAGTATCATTTTTGGTAGAGTACGGTAGATCAATCTATAATCAATACCGTATCCTGATTACCGTATCCTCCAGGTTCCGAGCAGGAGCAGAAGTACGCGAACGCTATTCTGCCCATTCGAAAGAGAGGCAACCAGCTGCTGTGCACGCTGCTCCTGGGCAACACGCTGTGCAACGCGTCGATATCGAGTGAGTGTACGGTAGGGTACGGTAGTGGATCGATAACTGACTGATTACCGTGCCCAAAATCGAAAATAAAGTACCCAAAAAATAAAATCGATAACTGTTGCAGTTCTGATCGACGACCTCCTCCCGCCCGAGTACTCGATCTGGGCGGCGACGCTGACGATGCTGCTGTTTGGCGAGATGCTGCCGCAGTCGATATGCGTCAAGTACGGTAGTTGGGGGGGGGCTACGGTAGGGTGGCATTGTGGACTGACTTTAAAGTCGATAGGCGTCAAGTACGGTAGTTGGGGGGTATACGGTAGGGTGGTATTTATACACCTTTCCAATAGCGCAACCATCGACTAAAGGGTACTGAAGGGAATGGAAAATTATTTCGGAGATCGAAGGTAGGAAATCGATACAGGAATATCAGAGTAGGAATAGGTCGGTGAAAACTACCCAAAATCCGTAAACATACCCGGTTTTCGAGAGTTCTATCAACGTTAAGACGTACCTAGCATTCTAAAACATACCCGGTCTTCGAAAATATTGCCCATTTTCGATTTTTTTTTTTTGCTTAAACATACCCGGGGTTCTGACGATCTTATCACCTGATTTCTCCATCTATGATTCTGTATCCTTGCAGCAACGCTCTCGCAACGGGCGCGCGCATGCTCTTCTTCGCCAAGTTTTGCATGTACGCCGCGGCCGCCTTCGCCTGGCCAATCTCGAAGGTTATTAATTATTAATGAGCTAATTAATTATTAATAATTAATTAATTAAGGTGCTCGACCGGATCGTCGGCGCGGAACACGTGAGTTTGGGTTACGGTAGAGGGCTACGGTAGGTTATTGATTGGTTTTCCCTGCAGGAGTCGTACGATCGCAAGCGCCTGATGGAGCTCATGAATCGCGTGTTCCTGAATGTGAGGAGGATCGATATTTGTCGACTACCGTAATCCCCCATTTTCCGCTCAGAACCCCAACCTCGACGGCGAGCTCAAGATCGCGCACGGCGCCATCAACCTCAAGGACAAGGTCGTCCTGCACTCGATGACGCCCATCGGGGTGAGTGTGGCTCCACCCCTCTTTTCAGGCTCCGCCCCCTTTTCGATCGATACTACCGTAACCTCGTGATTCGTTGCAGGACGTGTTCATGCTGCCGGAGACGGCGACGCTCAACCAGACGGCCATCGCGTCGATCGCGCGCGCCGGGTACGGTAACAAATCGATAACTACCGTATCCGCGGATCTTCCGCTCGGGACCCTGACGCTACCGTACTCTTGCCCAGGTACACGCGCATCCCGGTGTACCGCACGGGCGACGTCAAGAAGGAGATCTGCGACGTGCTGATCACGAAGGGTACGGTATCTTGACGCGTCGCGATCGCGCGCGCGGTTCCGCCCAGAACTACAGTACTCTAACAGATCTGGCCCTGATCGACCCCGACGACAACTACACAGTGCGCATGCTGTGCAACATCTACAAGCACCCCATACCGAGGATGAGCGACAGCACGACGCTGTTCAGCGCCCTGCAGACGTTCCGGACGGTAAGGAGTACGGTATCAGGGTTACGGTAACCTGGATACGGTAGCGCGACATTGATTGAGCTAGGATGGGGTACGGTAGTCGATCACAGGTGAAGGGTTACGGTATCCGGGATACGGTAGGGAGAAATTGGGGATTACTGTAGCATGGGTACAGTAACCTGCATCAGGGTTACGGTAGGTACCGTAGTCTGATACCGTAATTGCTATACAGGATGCGGTATATCACAGACCAAAGATCATATTAGTCTTACCTTTGATCTTCGCATCCCTCTCTCCCCTCCCCGTAGTCATGTTCCTTCGCGTCTGTACAAACTTGCTGATTGGACATCTATCAATAATGCCATATTTTTCCATGACTGGACCCTCGCCTTTAGAAATCTTGATGTACACGAATCCTATGATTATTTCGTCTCCTTTATTCACAATGCCCTTG
>LS533477.1:160134-176616 GCA_900490775.1 Pristionchus maxplancki
TAACGGAAATAAATGAATGAATGAATGAATGAATGAAAGATCAAAGATATCTCGCCTTCGTTTGTTTCATTCATAATAGATTATCCCCCCATGTATGATTCTCTTCCTTTGTTGTTGTTGTTGTTGTTATGTTGTTGTCGCCCGACTCGGTAAACAAAAACAGTGGCACAGGGCGACAGCGGGCATCTGGCCGTCGTGTTCAAGGCCGAAGACAACGAGACGATCGGCATCATCACCCTGGAGGACGTCGTCGAGGAGATATTGCAGGTACGGTTACGGTAGATTACGGTAGATTTGGGCTACAGTTGCGTTACGGTAGTCTAGTAGGTATCGATTGACTGAGTAGTCGAGGAGATACTAAAGATTATGGTAGTTTTGGGTTACAGAAGGGTATCGGTATATTATCGCTTGAGAGAGTAGTGGAGATCCTGCAGGTGCATTGCGGTAGTATCGATCGTGAGGTTTCTGTAGCCGGCGAATTACCTATCGGGTTACGGTATCATGGGAATACTTTTGCATACGGTAGCAGGGCCTCGAACCAATCGATCACCTTGCAGGAAGAGATCAAGGACGAGTTCGACCTGAAGAGGGAGAAGAAGGGTCCCGAGAAGATCCTGTGGTACGGTAGTTCAGTTATCGATTGATGAGCTACCGTACCATACCGTATTGATCGATAATCGACAGGGACAATACGGCGCCGCCCGCTGTCGTCGGCCAGGAGCTGCAGAAGGTACGGTAGTTTTGGGCTAGATTCCGGTAGGTTACGGTAGTCTTATCGATCGATTGATTGCAGGTGACGTACCAGTTCTGCGTCGCCAACGAGGAGGCCTTCAAGGTGTGTTAATTGTTTTTATATTTGTTGTTATTGTTATTGTTATTGTTTTGACAAAATAATAATATTATTATTCAGGACAAGTACATCGAGAAGACCATCTTCAAGCGCATGATGGAGGTGTGCACGAAGAATGTGAGGGTCTTTGATCTTTGTAGTTTGTAGTCTGTAGTTTGATCTCTGATCTCACAGGTGAACGTGCACTACCTGAAGCCGTTCGGCGGTGCGCTCACCGTCCCGATCAAGCAGCTGCCACGCTGCGCCCGATTGTACACGAAGGGCGAGTTTCTCGTCTGACTCTCTCGATTTGGAGTGCTCTCTCGCCGTTCTCTGACCTAATTTATTGCAGATGAGATGTCCGACCGCTACATCTTGATCCTTGAGGGCCGCGCGGAGGTGACGATCGGACAGGTACGGTAGGGTGTGGGTACGGTAGTTCTGGGCACTAGGTGGATTACGGTATACGGGGATAAAATATCAATAATGGGAAAGTCCCTCGAGTTTTTGCCTCACGATTTACTTGAGGCGTATTCTTGGAGAGTGCCTTGTTGTGGCAGAATAACCGCGGTGTGCCCTCTGGGTGTAGTGGCACTCGCTGTTTTCGCCATCTATTTTGAAAAGAGAGTCTTTTCTCGCTTTCTCTGACTGGGAAAAGGGCGGGCGGAAGGGAGAGAGGAGTGGACGAGTGGGCAAAGATTGCCCCCAGTTCTCCTTGTTTTGCTTACTATTTCACTCCATCTGCCCTAGAGTACGTGGAATGCAGAGCCTTTGCATGGAAGAGGAGGGGATCCCCCATCATTAAGTATTGTCCTAACTTCCTGCCCTTCCACCCTTCCTGAATAAGAAGGAGAGTTGCCCTTACAGTGGGGTGGGCAAAGATTGCCAAATGACGAAATCAATGGGGAATCCTGTGAAAGAGTGCTGTTCTTACTCCGCCCTTGCTGACCTCGGAAGAGTGGACTTTCCTTTAGAGAACAGTGGGCGTTCACGCTAATACATTGGCCATTGCACGTTCTCTAGAGGGCGAACTAACAAGATGGAAAGATTGTAAGATCGAAATCGGTGACGTGTTGATGTTTCGATCTCTAGGAGAGATCGAATGACCAAGATTTTCGAAAAATCGATAAACTGCTACAGTAACCTGTCAGGATGGAAAGAAAATCAATAACTTCGAGAAATACCGTAATCTACCGTAAACTCAGGGCGGCATGAAGTTCGAGGCGGGCCCGTTCCACCGCTTCGGGCAGGAGCTGCTGCAGAAGCTGATGCAGCACGCCGACGAGCTGTGCAAGGCGCCAGCGGGTACGGTAGGCTTTATCGACTGGGTTACGGTAGTTTTATCGATCGGGGTACGGTAGTCTTATCGATCGGGGTACGGTATCTCAGGGTACGGTAGTCTGATCGATAAGGGTACGGTAGTCTTATCGATCGGGGGTACTGTAGTCTTATCGATCCGGCTACCGTAATCTACCGTAATCCTCCCGCAGAGTCGACGGTGGACCCGAAGGCGCTGATGCAGTTCAAGCCCGACTTCTCCGTCACCGTCTTCGAGGACTGCATTTTCATGGAGGTTGGATTATCGATTGATGACGTCATCGTCGGCGTCTGATCTTTGATCTTTGATCTTTGATCTCTCCCTCAGGTCACCGCGGACATGTACATCAAGGCGCTGCGCTGGACGCGTGCGCGGCGCGAAGCCAAGAACACGGCCGCCCCGATCAGGTGCGGGTAGATCATTATCGATTAACAACCGTATCCGAAATATCCTGCAGCGACTTCAAGACGAGCCGCGAGCCGCTCGAGAACGCGCGCGCGCCCCTGATGGGTCCCTCGCCGCTGTCGAGAGAGAAGCTGGTACGGTACCACTATCGATTGACTACCGTACATTAGAGCTACCGTAATCTACTTGCAGCCGACGTCGCCCGCCCGATCGGTCGTCGGGCCTCCGACTGGAACCAAGACCGCGGCCCCGCCCGGTACCGCCCCCTCCGCCGCCACGAGCGGTACCCAGAGCAGCTCGCCGAACGGTACCGTCGAGTCGAATCGGACCAGCGAAGGAGGAGGAGGAGCCAGATGAGGCGTGGTACCAGGGTGCCCAAGGTGCCCCCACAGAAGGGTAAATAAAGTGATTCGCTATGAGTGATGTTAGGTGCTGACCTAGTGTGTCTGGGCTATTTTTGATTGCTTCCTTTTTTCTTCGGGTGTTGTTCGCTCGATTGCTCTCAATCTTTTGAAATCGGGTGACCCCCTTCCCCCTTTCTTTCGTTTGATGCTTCAAAGAACGCGCGAGAGATCAGGAAAGGAACGTTTATTATCAATCGGCGTATATCGGAGAAGAGATGATAACGAATGTACAGATATCGATCGGATCGATGGCGAGATTACGGTAGGTGTAGGTGTTGGAGGTTGCGTGTAGGTTACGGTAGGTCAGCGGGGTAGATCGATGGAGCGGACGAATGATCTACTTGCCCCAGCCCCAGCCTCCGTAGGGTCGGCCCCATCCGCGGCCGTAGTATCCGCGTCCGCCCCAGCCTCTGCCATAGTAGCCGCGACCGTATCCGCCTCGGCCTGTATTGATTGGTGAGTACCGTAATCGAGCTACCGTATCCCAGCACGAAAAGTACCGTAACCCCCGCGCTTACCGTAGTAGCCGCCCCACTGGGCGCTGACGAGCGAGACGGAGGCGATGGCGAGCAGAAGGAAGACGAGCAGGAGCTTGGCGGAGATCATTGTCGAGACTTGAGAAGGTAAGCTGGATGCTCTTCAGCCCTTCCCGGCCGCCTTTTATCCGCCGCCGGCCACGCCAACTTGGCGAACGATGCTCGATCTCTCGCCGTCGATCGTCTCTTCACTACCCCTGCTCTATGCACTGCACACCTAAGATCGCACTGGGTGATTCATTGATCTTTAGAGAAGAGGAAAGTAGCTGCTAGCCGAACATCGAGTAAAAGATACTCGATCTTTTGAGAAGGTTCGAGAAGTAGAGGCAGAAGTTTAGTTTCAAGGTAAGAGATTCTGCTGTGCTTCCTCGTATGATACAGATTCCACCATCGCCAGAGATAGATGATTCAGTGGCATCATAGGGCATGTCACTAATTATATCTTGTTCTGAAAGGTCACACTGTCCTGCACATTACTTGCCCTCGCACAATTCGCCCCTTCTCGTGCCGCTCTAATAGAACAACATCATGTTCGGTGAAAGGGCGATCACTCGCACAAGATCAATCCAGAGAAACAGGTCGCGTAAGTTCACTTCAATCGCATTGGCTGAACTCGGCCCGGCCGGCCGCTTCGCAAACGATGATGACAAGAGAAGTTCTGATCCAAACTCCCCCCCCCCTTCCCGGCATTCCATGTGCCCTCGAGACAATGTTTGGAAACGATGAGAGCAGATTTTATTCGGATCATAGTACGAACAATGAAATTGGAAAAACTAATATTTCATGCAATTCAGTTTCAATAATTCAATATTATTAACGTCTCTTATATTGGATTGATTGGCTAAGCCTAGATAAAGCATACATTGAAGTGGGGTTCTACACAAGTTTCTACAAGTTAGTTATCACAAAATGATCAAAGGGAGGAGGGGTTTTGAGATCTGATCGCTGTAGATAACCGTAGATTTTTCACCATCTGCCACCGCCGCCGCTATTGTAGTCGTCGAAGCTGAAATTATATTTGTATTGTCGGTGACTAATTGAGACCAGAAACATGTTATTTAAAACCTCACCCTATAGTCTACCAGTAATCTAGCTTCTAAATATACTGAACACCCCTACAGATGATGCATTCAGTTCCTTTGAAGCAAACCTAGTGTCAAAGTAATAAGACTTTGATACTTACCGTCCTCGCTTTTCGTATCCTCCTCCACCACCTCCAGATCCTCCATACGACCTCTTCATGCCTCCGCCGCCACCGTATCCACGACCTCCTCTGCCGCCACCTCCTCCGCCTCTCATGGAGAGTTCTCGGAGTTCGGGAGCGACGTTCTGCTTGGCCTCGTCAAGAATCTTCAGAAGATCTCGGGCCTTGGGGGCATTGGACGGCGTGAAGAAGGTATACGCGGTACCCTGAATAACGAATGTCAAAGAGTGTCTTCAGCTAGGGTCTAGCTTACCTTCTTATCGCGACGACCAGTACGACCGATACGGTGAACGTAGTCCTCGGAATTATTGGGGTAGTCGTAATTGATAACGAACTTGATATCGTCAACGTCTAAACAACGCACATTCATACTAGCCAATGACCTAGCGGAGTAAGCACCAGAACTAGCACTCACTCCAGGGCAGAGCCAGCAGGAACAGTCCCATGTCATTATCGCATATACGAGCCGACGACGGGAGCAATCACAGTGTGGTTTGACCGAAGATGACACGCCACGGAATGAGTCCGCGCATCCAGTCAATTGAGCTTCGAGAGCTCGTCGACAATATGGCAACTTCGAATCACGTTCAAAGTTGATCAAATGTGCCAACCATACATCCACACCGTTCATATGCCCGCCGCCAACACAAAGCGAATACATGTGACTACGGCAACATTTCTAATGCCGCTATCCCTCCTGCTGTGTACCCATGTGAAACAAAGAACCATCGGTAGTCGGCATGAACACTTTATTCAAGCTCGTGCCGACAAAAAAATTACAAAAGATACGTATGGCTCTACTACAGGTGGCCCGTTTTGTCGGACGCCTATAGCTGAAACGTTTTATTAACTTACCTAGACCACGAGCTGCGACGTCGGTGGCGAGAAGAATCGGAGTCTTGCCGGTCTTGAATTCTGCAAGAAAATAAATAAGAAATTGAAATAAACCAATAAATGTGCCGTTTTTTTAATAACGCGCTCAGCAAAATATGTTGTCAGGCAAGGTTATTATGCCCCGAAAGATGATACCATCATTGCGTGATGCAAACTATTTGCAAAAAAATAAAAATAAATCACCTTGCAAGACCCAATCTCTTTCGGTCTGCTGCTTGTCTCCGTGAATGCAGAGTGCTGGCCATCCATCCTTGCGCATCCAGCGCGTAAGCTCATCGGCTTTCCTCTTCGTTTCGACGAAGATGATCGTCTTGCACTCCGGTTGATTCATGATGTCATTCAGCACTTGCATCATTCTCGACTGCTTCGCGTGCTCGTCGATGACTTCAACGACCTGAAATTTCGGTGGCTAATTGAGACATAACCGACGAGCAGAACCTACGCCTCACCCTATAGACAACCTTATACTCTAGCTTCTTTGACGGCTGAACAATCTAATCAGAAACATTCAGTGCTTTTTGGAAGAAGCATTTATCTATAACACTACATGTTGATCACAAACCTGGGTGATGTTGTGGTTGGCGGCGAGCTCCAGAGAGCCAACATTCAAGAAGGCGGCGTCCTTCTGGAAGTCAGAAGCCATGGCACGGACCTCCTTGGGCCAGGTAGCAGAAAACATCATCGTCTGACGATCGGGCTGGAATAATTAAATTAGTAAACGACGCAAAACAAATACTTCCAAGAAATACAAGGTTGGCTTGCTCAGCAAAATATGTTGTCAGGCAAGGTTTTTATGCCCCGAAAGATGATACCATCATTGCAAAATGAATACAGTAAACTAAATAAAAAAATAAACTAACCCGGATTTGAGAGACGATTTTCCTGATCTGGGGCTCGAAACCCATGTCAAGCATGCGATCGGCCTCGTCGAGCACGAGGAACGAGCATCGACGCAGACTCGTGGTGCCTGCCTCGACAAAGTCGAGCAGACGACCAGGAGTAGCGACGATGACGTCGACTCCTCTCTCGAGGTCTCTGGCCTGGGGACCCTTTGAGGCTCCTCCGAAACAGCACGTCATCTGAAAAATTTCGGTGGCTAATTGAGACACAATACATTTTTATTTTACATCTCACCCTATAGACAACCTTATAATCTAGCTTCTTTGACGGCTGAACGATCTAATCAGAAAAATTCAGTGCTTTTTGAAGAAGCAATAGCAGTGCCAAGCTACTACCCCATTTACTCACCTTAAGACCGAGTGCGTGGCAGTAGTTCACGGACACCTCCTGTACTTGCTGAGCAAGCTCACGAGTGGGTAGGAGGACCAGAATCGATGGGCCATCACGGTGGGCTCTGGGTGTTTGCGCCACAGTGTGCATGAGACCCGGGAGCATGAACTGAAAAGAGGGTTGTAGTCGAAGGATAGTACGACCAAGTTTCAAGACACTCAACCGGTTGCAAATACGACATTGATCTACGCTCAAACTTGACGATGTTAAACAAAAGGCTCAAAACCGTTGATTTATTGAGCGAAAGCAATAGTAAAATATATGTAAAAGCAACGTACCGCTAGGGTCTTTCCGGATCCGGTTTTCGCGATGGAGATGATGTCACGACCGCTCATCGCGATCGGCCACGAGATCGACTGGATCACCGTCGGCTTTTGGAAGTTATGATAAAGCATATCGATAACTTCCCGCCTGAACGGTGCCTCGCTGAACTCCCAGACTGGGCGCGGGATTCCTCGACCCTCCAGGGTCACTTGGTTGTTGGAGATCCATTGATCGATTTCGAACTGAAATGTAGTTCAAATTGGTAATGCCCGAACACTAGGAAGAAGTGAACAAACGACCTTTATTTGATAGCTATACTTTTGGCGGTTTTCGGCCCACATAACATACAGACATTGAGTGGTTCCTAGTCGCCTAACACAACCGGTTCCAAGGGATAAATACTTGCCTGGGGACGGGCGCTGACTGCGGGGTTCTCCTCGTACAGATCCTTGTTTATCGGATTCATCTTTTCGCGAGTCCAGTCAATGTCGCGGAGGCGGCTTCCGGCCGAGCCTTGGCCACCTCCTCCACGGCCGCCGCCGAATCCTCCTCCGCCACCGCGGCCACCTCCTCCGTATCCTCCGCCGCCACCGCCATAACCTCCTCCGCCTGATCCACCATAACCTCCGCTGCGGCCACCGCCACCGCCACCGTAGCCTCCTCCTGACCCGCCACCACTGAAAATGCAAGGATTAGAACATGCTAGAAAAAGGCGAAATAAAGGACAAGGAAAATGCAAGGAAATAACTCACTATCTATCTGATCCGCTGCTTCTCATCTTGCTCACGTTAAACTGGTGAAAGACGGTTTTCTGGTCGCCGAGAGGACGCCTGGAAGTGTTGAGACGGTTGAAACGATCGTCCTCTTCTGGTATACTAGCAGCACGAGACGAACACGGGGCCCTGCTTAGCAAGCGAAGGGAGGAACCCAACGAAAGCCTTGCTATACACGACCCGAGCGAACGTACAAGCATGTACTGCCTGCAGAAGGTACAGATTTAGTGCTATTACCACGGACACTGATAGAGCCGCGAATAAAGAGCACACGAGGTTCTGTACCTTCCAGACAAACTAATGGAAATAAAATAGAAAAGGGGAGGGAGCAAGGAGGGACCGACCAACGCGGATCGACTAGTGGGGTGTGAGTGAATGGATGACGAAAACGCGTGGAATTGCGAAAAAAGAAGAAATCGAAGGTTACGGTAATTAAGATGAGCAGGTAGACGCGTCCAAATTGCGCTATGACTTGCACATCATAGTTTGAATTTTGGAATGGGTCGACCAAGCGTCACTTTTGGGAATTTTGCCAAGTGCATAAGTCGTCGCGACCCTTCTGCAAAAGATCGTTTTCATTGCGAAACCGCGTGACGATGACAATTCCAGCCGTTCTGGAACGCTCCTTTCCTCTCGCTTATATACTTTGGGCCTAGTAGCAACTCACCGCATACTTTCCACTTCTCAGATGGCCGAGTTCCCGCACCTCGGACGACACTGCGGAGTCCAATCGTGCAATCAACTCGGTTAGTGAGCGTTTTTCTGTTTCTGTTCTTACTTTGCTCATTCAGATTTCTTGCCGGTACTGTGCAACGCGTGCCGCAACAGCTTCTGCAACCAGCACTTCACCTATGAAGCGCACTCGTGCCAGGAGGGACTGGTCAAGGTACGTGATCGGCTCTGTTTTAGCTATTTATGTCAAAATTACTTCGTTTATGGTAAAGTTAATACGGGAATAACGTTATAGTAGTCGTTGACAGTTTTGGCATCGAAGAATGCGCGTTTCAGTGCTTTAAGACAACATTTTTACTTGATTTCAACCTCAAATAGTTCATTTCGCAGGATGCTCGAGTGCCCGAGTGCCCACTCTGCTCGAAGCCCGTGCCGACACCCAAGGGGCAGCTACCGGACATCGCCATGAACGAGCATATCTCAAACAACTGCGAGGTCTCCAAGAAGAAGAGGATATTCAAGAACCAGTGCTCCGTCCAGGGATGCAAGAAGAAAGAGGTGAGCTAGCCTTTCAATTTTGCTCTATTTGCCGTCCAAGCTTGTGGTTTTATTAGGAATTATTTCTTTAGTTGTAGTATGTTCTCTGGCGACGAGTTACTGAGTCATGATGAAATGACGTAGTTCTGAAGTATTTCAGAAAGTGACGAAATGATCTAGATCTACGATGAAAGTATCTAGACCAGTGACGAAATCGCCCAGAACAGCTAAATAAATAATTAGACTGATATTTAATAATTGTATTCCAGTTGGTGCCGGTGACCTGTCCCTCGTGCCGCTTCAACTACTGCCTCAGGTAAATTGATATTTTTTAAAACGTATCCTGATTAGCCTGATCTTTCTGCTTTATATTTATTAATTACCTTATTATTAATTATATAATTATTTATCAATTTCAGACATCGTCACGAGCAGGATCACGACTGCGACAGCAAGGGAGGCAAGGCCATGTCCAATGCCGCGTACGTTTATATTTCCCTTTTCCTGCTTCTTGTTCATTTATTAATTTGTTGAAGCTAGTTAGCCCTACTTCTTTTCTTGCTAAAGCTTTTATTAGGCTTGACCACTGGGTAGTTTTAAAAAAAAATTGCGTTCAACATTACATCTAGGTAAAAGTTTTAGTGAAGTTTGGCCACTGGGTGTTTCTGCAATGCGAGTTATGGTTTAAAAAAATTATCGATTAGTCATCAGTGCACCAGCATTTACCACTTCCTTGCACTTTACACATCTTCAAAATTTAAAAAGAAGCCCATATAATGATAATTCTTTACAGAATCGCAGCCCTCGCTCGATCGAAGCAAGCGTGCTCTCAAGAGGCTCTCAAGGTGCTTAATTAAATAATTCCAAGCTCTATTTTTTTTTAAAAGATCTTCCTTTCTATCTTCTCATCTCTACCGTCTAAATTGGTCTTGTCTTTATCAATTAATCAATCTGGCAGGCCCAAATGGCGGCGGACGAGAGGCTGGCGCGCCAATTGGCCTCGGAGGGCGGTGAATCGCTGTCGCCTGAGGAACTCGACCGACGACTAGCGCAGCAACTACAGTTGGAGGAGAACAGGTTTGTATCGTTCATTAGCTGTTCATTCGCAGGATCGTTTGCCTTGATTGGATCATACACTCATCAACTGAGATAGAAAGGAACGTATAGTGAATAGTTTGTAGCAATTGCTCCGTTAACTGCACTGGTTGGAATCCTCCCTGTGACCTGTGTTTGGGGGATTTCTTGTTTCTAGTTTGTTATATAAAAGACTCCTCTTGTTGGGATACGTTGACTAGAAACTCGAGATCGTACACACTACAAACTATAATATTCTACTAGGTGCGAGTTGAATGGGAATATCGAGGGACGGGGCTATTTCAATAAGCTCACTAATGCAATCCGTTTCTCATTTAAAAAATATTCATATCAATTGAATAACGCTCCTTTTTTTGAAAATATAGCATGAAACACGAATGGGCGCCTCAAAAATGAATGCCTGATATTTAAAAAAATTAAAAATCTTCTAGGCAACATCTTCGCATAAGACCCTGATGCTTTTCGGGAAACCCGACTCGATGTACAAAATCTGAATTGGATTGTAAGTATCGCGCTGGCCCTTTTGCTGATACTGGGTGCAATAGTAGTTAATATTGATCTCGAATGTACTTACTTTAATAATAATTAAATCTTAGTAAATCATAAATAAATAAAATTAATTAAATATTATCCTTTCCAGGGGTCGTCGAGGTCAGACGACGGGCGGCTCCTCCTCAAACAATTGCTCCATCTCATGATCAACTCTACTCATTCACCAAATATCCCTACTAATCACCTCACCCACTCAGCCTACCTTCGCATTCCGGTGAACATTTCACTTTCTGTGGTTACAAACCCGATGCATATTGACCGTTGCCTGAGTATCACTTTCTGTACAAATATTTGCCATACACTGGATATTGTATTATACTGGCGAGATTATAAAATATTATGCAATTGTGACAATGAACGCAGTGCATTAAAGGGGGGAATGGACCGGTAGGAGGTGAAAGCACAATTATATTGAGTAGGAGAATAAGTTAAGTAGACTAGGCAAGTACGAGATCTCAAGTAGCGTAAGTAGAGCACGATCTATTACTTATTTAAAAATATATTTAAAATTATTTGAATAATATTAGAATCACACGGACAATCTCTTCACAGGTTGTGTTGTAGGGCGCTCCTCCATTATCCGAAATGAAAACCGAGGCTTGCTTGAAGTCGCAGTGATGGTAGTTGTAGATACGGTGGAAGGCGGGCTGAATTTTGAATAGTCAGTTGTCGATAGGCGAAGGAGATACCTTGATGGCTGTACGGTAGTCAGCTTCTCGTCAGTGAACACTTTGAGGGTGGCGATTCTCAGATCGAGATGGTCTTTCTCCGTGCGGGGAGGGTTTCCGAGTGAACGCAGGCTTCGTCTGTAAGAATCCCCCGAATCATCTATGTTTCAAAGATAATACAAAGCCGAGAAAGGACTGTGGTTGCAATTGCGTTCGCCATTGAAACCTTTAAAAGCATAGAAAATAGTCTGTTTGAGCCAATAAGACGAATGGACCCATTCCACTCACCCCTCCTTCTTTGCTTCGCTCACTCGGGCTGGCAACTCCTCCCTCAGCACCTCCTCGATCTTTGTCAGCAGACTCCTGCAACGACTTCCGTAATCCCCAAGTTCTACCGTAACCCGATCATACTGTAGTCTACTGGTCGCTACCGTATCTACCGTAATCCAGCCAATTCGTTTTAGCGTAGCAACAGCACCTTGACGATATCGCTTTCCCTGAATGAAGGTTCAGTTTGGCTCCGATCTTCTTCAGTAGCTCTGCATCTACGATCGACTTGGTTGACTTTGCAGCCGGGGTTGAGGTGCTGATTCGGATCTGTAATTGATCTTCTGAAGGTCATTAGAGCTGATACCCTTCCTTCTCTACTCAGTTCAGAGCTACGAGATATCACCATGCACATAGAACACCCTAATAACCAGCCGGAAAACCGTTAAAACATGCGAAATGGACGCACCTCCTCATTGAAATGATCATCATTGAACTTCATGGAGAGCACTCGCGGATTCGACACCCTCCTCTCCTCCAGGGGCAGCTCGACAGGGCGGGTGTCAGGAAGCGAGCGGGCCTGATAGAGCTACAGTAACCCTGATCTACCGTGTCCCCGGATTCGAAACTGTCTTTCACAGAATATCAATGGAAGCTGCCAGAGCCTCCACCGTCCCTCCTGATCGTAAATACCGTAACGATGTAGATCAAAAGCCAGAGATCAAAAGTCAGTACTTTGTCTCCGCGTTTCGGATTGTTTGAGATAATAATTGAGCTGATACTGCATATCTTCAGAGTACCGTACCACCTGGTTCCTCGGGCCGCCCTGCTTTCTCTCCCCCCTTGCCTGCTCCTCACTTGAGTCGACTCGCGTAGGGTAGTGTCCGCGGCGAGCCTGATTACGGTAGTCAGTTGACGATTGGCGTCCCTTGCCTACCGTATCCACAGATGCCGTGGTCGTCGTGGTTATGAGCCTCGTCGTTGTAGTTGGGGGCACGGTACTTCTGGTTACGGTAGACCGCTGGGCGGCCGAGTGCTGAATCTACGGTAGTTTGATTATCGATTTTCTCGTTTTGACCTACCTGATAGACAGTCCGGGTTGGCTGCGTGCTCGGTTGAGAGAGCAGCGTTGTAGGTGCTGGTTTCTGAAATTATTTTGTTGAGTTTTGAATTATCAACCCCACACAAATTGAAGGACGAGAACCTCACTTCCTTTTGCGCAATGTCTGAAACGCATTCCATTCCTATCGCTCGACCAGCGTGATCTTCCCGTTCAATCTTACCGTACCCTCCTACCGTACTCACCCTGCTCGCAGTCGGCTGAATCGCAACTCGCTCCGTCACGAGATGGCTGGTGATGATGGTCGATTGCATCTGCAATACCGTACTCATATCCATCTACCGTACACCTACAGTACATCTACAGTACCACCTACAGTACATCTACAGTACTCTACAGTACCACCTACAGTGCTCTACAGTACTCTACAGTACCATCTACAGTACACCTACAGTATCCCTACATCTCATACCGTACCTCATCATCCTCATCAGTCCTCACTCTAGCCGGAATCGTCACTGCCTTCTCATAGACGATCAGTGGCGGACTGGTGGCTGTTACCAGCATCTCGACTGTAGATGGGAGTAGGCCTACCGTGCCTGAATCAGGATACAGTAACCTCTCATCCTACCGTATACTCACCGGGTCTCTCGTTTCTCCTCTCCTCCGCTCCCTCCGTGGTCGTTCTCCACGCGGACTGCCGCACAGGCGGGATTACGGTAGGCGGACGGGTTACGATAGGCCGGATTACTGTAGCGCCGGTTACGGTGGGCAGGATTACGGTAGGTCGGTGGGGCGCGGCCCGGGATGAGGATGCTCCGGGGATCAGGGACACTGTAGGTAATGACGTCATCGGTCTCAACGTCGGCATGGATGCTGCGGGTACCGTTGCCCTATTCGACTTGAGCTGCACCCGAGAGCTCTGGGGTACGGTAGCAAGGGTTGGTGGTACGGTAGCTCTGGTTACTGTAGCCCGGGTTACGGTGGGTCGAGTGGTAGTACGAGGCTGGGGCTTGGCGGTGAAGGGGAAATTGACGGACAGGACGGGGAAGAGCGGGCCGGCTCTGGAAGAGGGAGTTTAGAGATCAAAGATCAAAGATCAAAGATCAATCCAGATTACCGTGCACTCTCAGTGGAAGTTTCATCCTCGTCATCGTCTTCCTCCTCCTCCTCCTCCTCCTCTGGCGCCGCTGTGGCTCGCGCTTGAGAGATGAGCGAGGAGAGGGACCTGGAGAACTGCTATTATTCTCTCTGATCGAATTATCTGTCTAGAGATCAAAGATCAAGGACCACCCACATCGGTAGCGAGACGGGAGGCGGGTTCGCGGGTTCGCAGTACAGCTCATCCGATTCATCCGGGCAATCGGGGCGACCGTCGCAGACCTTAATTAGTTGTTCTAAGAAGATAACGACGGAACACTGGCTAAATCGATCAACGGCTAACAAATATTCTATGTGAAGCATAAACACTCAAATAGTGGACAAATTGTTATGTCTGGTTCTGAAACGTACCCGATTCGTGTGTTTCTATGTTTTCATCCACTACATGAAACCTTTTTGTTGTTCTTCTAAAAATCAAGATGCACGATATGGGTGCGGGGCTGACATGTAACTATTTTCTCGGAACCATATTTCCGAGAACATTTTTTTATGGAACTAGAAAACTGGAACGATTTACAATTAACACAGCTGTGGTAAACTTTTTTTTTCGGATCTTCCTTCTCGATTATGCACTGAACCATTAGGAGTACGTCTGAATCTACAATTAATAAAGCAGAGCTGTCTCCCTGTGTCTGTCCCTCCTTCCCCGGGTCAAGTAAACAAGTAGTCTAGGGCTTGCGAAATGTGATGAAATCTGACGAAATCACCGCCGTAGGCGGGGACCGACGCTCTCCTGGTATGTAATATTCCATCTGAAACGTACCTGGTTCATGCTGACTTGGGCGTCTCTCGATCTACACGTGAACAACTTCTCCAATGGTTTTTGTCTGTAAAAGCTCTCATCAATCATCCTCCAATTCAGAGAGCCGGAAGTTTTCAATTCAGAAGGATCGGAAACAAAATGTAATGTCTGCATGACAATATGGGCGAGAAAAAGAGAGCATCAGAGAAGGAGTGGATTACCGTACATTTTTTACCCGCCTGGCAGCCATCCAGCCGGAACCGCGTTTTAGTCTATGGGCTTGCACGGAACTTTCAAATCCTTTTTTGGCGCTAAAACGCCTTGCCTCACCTGCACAATATCTCATCCTCGCCATGGGGGCAGTTCCTCTCGCCGTCGCATCGCTTCTCTCCGTCCACGCACTCCCCACTCTTGCCGCACAGGAATCGGCCCGCGCCGCACACTGGAATTATTGGTCTTTGAAGATTTCATGTAAAAGTGATAAGTATCCTCGGGTTCTGCCACCCCCGAGCCAATTCAGCAGTCGGCCGGTCGCGAATGGTCGGCGACCTGTGCGCGAGTCATGTCAGGAATTCAATCCCGCTCACAGGAAGAGTGATTTTTATTCATTCATGAATCTCTGAAGATTCGCATCTGCGCTAGCCAACACATCAGGATAGCTGCTAGCAGCACCAATTCGACTGGTCCACAGCCTCTGTCAATGATGTGTTCACTCATACCCCGAAACCCCTCGTTCGAACCCAACGATGTTTGGTGCCTCTCTAAGCACCGCTAATAACCCGATCCCCCCTCCCTAAAGGACGAGACGACGATAAAAAAGTGGATGGGCACCCTCCTTGTTTGGCTTGGTCTGCCCCTGGATCACAATAGGATGCCCATGAAAGGCGATCCTTCCTCTGTTGCGGTGCCAATTCGTTTCCGGACTAGAGTTCGAGAGTCGCCGTCTCTTCATTCTCTGCACTCTCTCGTCAGTCGACCGGGCGAGAGAGTGTGTGTATTTCGAGCTCTATTCCGGACTTTCTGGATTAGCAATTGCGGTTCTCCCCAAAGAATCTCTCGTTCTGCTAGAAGAGCCACAATCGATCAGATTATTGTTTTTACGGAGTCTGTGATCAAGCTAATGTTCTCACAACCGAATCCAGCTCAAGACCTCATTGTGAAACCGATCTGACCAAATTTTAGAATGAAGCGGCTTTATTCTCATTCCCCTCAAATTCCCATGAGACGATAGGTTGCGTTTCACGGTTTCCTTACATGCTGAATTCGGCGACAGTTTCAATGGGTTTCTCATGTCCTCGTTAAAAAAAGTTTTCTAATCGCTTATTGATCTTTGATCTTTTATCCCTACTCCCTCACCATCGCATCTCCACTCGTCGCTGCCGTCGTTGCAGTCCGCCTGGCCATTGCACCTGCCAAGGTCAGAGATCAAACTACAAACTACAAAGATCAAAGATCAAACTACAAACCTCCTCTCTAGTGGCACGCACTGCTCGCTGATGAGGCAGGCGAACTCGCCGGCCGCGCACATTGCTGGAAATGAATTTGACTTTGGCGGGAAAATTCGAAAACCGTGCCATCATCTAATGGTCTTAAAACCCATGACTGTTCTTGTCACGGGTGTTCAAACCGGCTCTTTCCCCGCATCTAACTTGCACGGAGCGCGGCGGCCCCGCCCACTTGCTCTCGCACCACGCTAGGCGGTTAGAGACTCCTTCTCTAACCGTCTGACTCGTGTGTGTGTTTGCGTCTTTGTGCATTTTTTGTGAAGAGAGCCGGTTTTTAGGGAGCTTTGCCATAGGCATCGGGTCCCG